>FIZU01033500.1:0-10902 GCA_900064475.1 Pseudococcus longispinus
AGCCCACTAGCCCCCAATTTCTAAATGGTATGCCGTTTTATGAACACTTCCCCTAGCATAAGTAGGCCTATTGATATAATTGGTTTATCGTGTAAAAGCTTGTGTTTTTATCTAAGTGCAGTGAATTTAGTCTTAATTGGTGTGAGATCAGTCTACTTACAGTACTCAGATTAAGAAAGGAGTGAATCCGGTCAAATGTTACGTCAGATAACATTGAATCGGAACAATCGGTCTAGAATAATGATAGTAGTGCGATAGTCTGATAAACAAAAAAGATTCCTCGCATGCAAGTAAAATTCAAAGATAGTAATAGAGTCGATATTCCAGCGCAGTGGCGCAGCCAATAGAAGGACCGGGTAAGGAGTCAAAATCATTTTTTGATGAATCAGAAAGGGATAAATAGAAAAACATAGGTATTAACCGGAATCCTAGTGATGAAAGACTGAAATTATTTCACCTTCAGTTTCGCGTGAGAAAATAATACTATTAGATAAATATTCAAAGTTTTCTCAATGTAAATAGGCGACACGAGGGTTCTATGGTTCATCTCCAACTAAATATAAACCGCCCCCTTGAATTTGGTCAAAATCCGAGGTATGTTTTTTTTCGCGCTTCACCCTAATGCAGCTGTTTATTTGCAAAAATAATATAAATCATTAAATGATCGATTTCATATTCAATAAAATTTTAAAAACTAAAAAGTAAATTGTCAAGAACAAGTTTATGTGATGTCGTTGATTTTGGCTAATCATGAAACGCGAAGACGACGCCAACGTGTTCGCTTCACCTTGCAACTTGCGAAACCAAAAAACAAAATGTTGTGTTGACGTTTTGATTTCAATTTTTCCCTCCTTTGTTTCTTAATTTTTATGCTACAGTTTCTAACTTCAATAACAATTCAACAATTCTTTAATTCAATTTTCGATTCAAATTATGTTTTGAAAATTTCCACCACGTATATCTTGAGGACCGGTTCATAAAAATGAAAATTGTGTATAACATTTTTTGTTCACCCTGCCAAGTACTACTAAAAAGGTTATCAACATATTTCACGAAACTGCTACATTTCAGGTGTTAGAAGCTTTTGAAAATGTCAATCACGAATAACTCGAGAACCGGTTTACTAAAATGAAAATTGTACATAATATTTTTTGTTCATCCTTTCAAGTACTACTAAAAAGGTTATTTACATATTTCACGTAACTGCTATATTTCAGGTGTTGGAGGTTTTTGAAAATTTCGATCGCGAATAACTCTGGAACCGGTTCATAAAAATGAAAATCGTATATAACATTTTTTGTTCATCCTTTCAAGTACTACTAAAAAGGTTATTTACATATTTCACGTAACTGCCATATTTCAGGTGTCAGAGGCTTTTGAAAATTTCAATCCCGAATAACTCGAGAACCGGTTCATAAAAATGAAAATCGTATATAACATTTTTTGTTCATTCTTTCAAGTACTACTAAAAAGGTTATTTACATATTTCACGTAACTGCCATATTTCAGGTGTCAGAGGCTTTTGAAAATTTCAATCCCGAATAACTCGAGAACCGGTTCATAAAAATGAAAATTTTGTATAACATTTTTTGTGCATCCTTTCAAGTACTACTAAAAAGGTTATTTACATATTTCACGTAACTGCCATATTTCAGGTGTTGGAGGCGTTTGAAAATTTCAATGGCGAATAACTCGAGAACCGGTTCGCCGATTTTTTCTCAAAATTCATCAGATTCTATTCTTAGTTATACTGAACATTTCATAAAAATTTCAGCTCATTCCATCAATTCGTAGTTATACGATACAACAAAGTTCTTTACGAACACAGGGTTGGTATTCGAAGTCTATAAGACTACCGCTGAATCACGCCAGAGACATACAGAACGGATAAAGATACACCGACACCATCATTACACCAGCAATCGTTTCGACGAAAGAAAAAAAAATCGCGAAACTCGAAAGCAATAATAAAATTTTCAATCCTACCGGTACCGCAATCAAAACTTGAAATCAGCCGAAGTCAGATCAATGGCCCATTTGAACTTTGATCGTTGCGTATTATTGTATATTTTCTCAATTGGTACGTCGTATTTCTTGCACCAGGCAACCGATATCCTTGGATCCAAATAGTTCAACTTCGAAGTACCCAAAGCGATGGTTTTATTTTCTTCTCTATCCGTTTCGCGAACTTCCAATTTCATCAACTGGTCTTTTAATCTCGCCATTGCTTTCTTCTTTTTTTCCAAAGCCCTGATAAAAAATGAAAAACAAACGTTAAAAAACCAACACGAATTATCAAAATTCTACGGTAATCTGAAATGCTTACTTTATACTACGAGCTGTTCCATCCGCAGCGTTCAGTTTGGCTTCCTTGAATGCTTTCTGCGCTTCGACTACTTGTTGCTTTTTAGTTTCGATTTTCTGCTTTAAATTCTCCATAGAGGTTTCGTGAGATTTCGGCACAGAACGTTGATGGTTACATAAAATGGCAACAGCTCGGTTAGCACGATTATACTGCAAAATCTGGAAACAACAACGAATGAATTATACATAAATGAACACGAGACGGGAGAATAAGACAGCGATAAAATATGTACGTGCCTTTTCGACGATACTAGCATTAGGTTTGGTCAGCTCGCGTAACTGGTTCTGTAACGTCACTGAGGCATTATACGTTCTGAATACTTTGGCAGTTAACCCTTCGTTCAATTTATTCAAGTATTTGTTTAATGTATAGGTCTGTGAACAATTAAATATTCAGTTAAAAATAAATGTAAATTTTCACAATACCAAAGGTCGATACATTTTTAACACACTTACGTTTAGCTTATCGAACAATTCGTCACCTTTTTTCTTATTTTCACAAAACAATTTCAGATTCTTAAAGACCATCTTGTCGACGGGAACTTCGTTGTAGTAACGAATCGAATCTTTACCCAAGAAATCGAATACGACCACGAACTCTTTATCTAATTAACAAGATAAATTCAACATCGGACTATGAACATCGATAACAAACTTGTTTCTAAACTAAAGGGCAAGAATCCTATCTATAAATTACCGTCGAGTTCTTCGTGTAATTGGATATGTTCAACACGTAACGAACAACAACCTACAGTGTCGACTTCATCATCGTCTTTTTCATTACCAGCTCTCAAGGCAAGCTGAAAAAAAAAATACATGCTGAGATTAAAACCAGAAGGCAACAAAGAGAATAAAAATGCACTAAAAAGTATACCTTGTCAATAAAGTACATCGCAACAGCTCTCTGTCTTATCATAATCTCTTTCGATTTCCAATCTCGGCGATAATCTCGTCGTATTTTATCAACGTACTTCGCTAGTTTCCGAGCTGTTTCGTATTTCTGGCAATCCATGTCACTTTTCAGTTTCGAAGATTGATTTAACCAGACGTATTTCACTTTACCTTGTACATTTTCGATCCAACATGCCAACCAAGTAACCTACGACAGTATTTCAAACATTAAAATGACTTATAACGATTGAAAGTACATTTCGTGTACAACTCACAGTATTATCGTGTCTGACTTCTTTCCAATTGTGACCTTCCGGAGGGTTGGGAATTTGGGAATCCTCACTACAATTGATAATAACATCTTCGGGTTGAATACGTTTCTTCACCATGCCCATTTTAGGATGATCTCCTCGACCACGAAACAAACCAGGCGGTTCGATTTTAAAATTTCCGATTTTCTCGCGATGCCCATCTATGATACAGTAACCATATTCTTCGGCGAGAGCTTCGTTCTTTTCCTTAAGTTTCTATAGACAAATCAAACAAAAACGTTTACTATTGTACGAGGTTTGTTTGGTAATAGAAATACGTATAGCAGCATACCAATTTATCTTCTTTACTCATAGCTTTACGTTCTTCGGATCTTTTCACGAAGTGTTCTTGTATTTCGCCGAAATTACATTTCCTCAAATCGGTAATCATCTTCTTTTCGTCCCTGGTCATAGATTTACGCCAATCGTTGAAGAAATTTTTATTGAATTGATCCTTCGTTGAGTATTCGTGATCGATTAGGGGCGCGTAGAATGACGCTATTTCTTCGGCATCTTGAGATAATTCTATGGCTGTGCCTAAACGAATCAATTTCAAATTATTATGAAGTTATATGCACTTCATCGCCTTAGATAATTTATCATACCGTCGTAGTAGAATTTCACTTTCTTGGGTAAGCGTTCGTACGGCGGTGCGAAAAGCGGTCCTTTGTGTTCGAGGAAACGCCATTTTACTTCTGTATTGTTTACTGTGTTTTCTACTTTGAGGTTTCTTACCCATAACCACAAATAACCGTTTGATAATTTTAGTTTCACCGCGAAACGCGAATATGAGTTAAACAACATACTAAATTAAATTAAAACAATATAATAGAATTAATTAATGGTACGAGAAAATAGTTTCGCCGACGCACCGACATGAGCAAAGAAAAGAATGCAAAAAAACACAAAAACAATAATAAACAAAACATGGTCGCATGCAAAGAGATATTTCTACAAACTGGATGAATCATAAAGCTATTGGAATGATCAAGGTCATGAACCAACGTGTAAATAAAACGAATTTTGAAGTTTTAATTTCAATTTTTTCCGTAAAAAATGAGTTAATAAAGTCATTCGATTTAAATTATAAGTAATTTATTACTAATTTTCATTAAAAATACGTTTGTCAAGAATAAAAAATGTCATATTACTAGAAAAAAAAAGAATTGCTTTTTACTATCATGCAAACGTTGTGATCTGTGACTTGAACAAAATATCGAAACCGGAACCACCAAAACCAACTCGCTAAAATATGCAAGAAACCAAAACCAAAACCGTTTAATTCGTCGAAGGGCCGAAGGGGGTTATCGACTTACGGTTGTCGGTTTTTAAACTTTATAGATTTTTACAGCTTTTTATTAGTTTGTTGCGTTGGAAAAATCATTTCTAATTCTAAATCAATAATTTTTTGTTTCCATTCAGTCTCAGTGAACGGTGATGGGCAGATCCAGAATCTTCTGATCTAATCTGAAGATCCGGACTTATAATTCAGATACTTCGTAATTTGCAGCAGAGATGGGCAAGATCCTAGACACAAAAGATCCTCAGAATCTTCAAAATCGGAATCTTGGATCTGGATCTAAGATCCTTTTGAAAAAGATCTGAAGGACCTGGATCTTAGATCCTTTTTTTATCGGATTTCTTGAGTTTTTAAAACAAAAAAGATAAGATCCAGATCCTTTCTTTGCATTGAAAACATTTTTATTTGATAATTTGTAAAAATTATAAATTAACCAGTCTTACAGCCCTAATTAAAAATTAAAATTAAATAGCGTGAGTCATTAAAACATCTTTTTTGAAGGATCTTTTTTTAAAAAAAAAGATCCGGATTTCAGACCATTTTTGAAAAAACGATCTTAGGATCTTTTGATCTGGGGTTTTCTCACTTTTTAAAGGATCCAACGATCTGGATCTTAGATCCCTTTGAAAAGGATCTTGCCTAGCTCTGATTTGCAGATCCAATCTATGGCCTTTAGATTTCCTCAATTTCAAAAAAAGATCCATTTCAAATTTGAAATTTCCAGTTATTAACCCTCAAGCTCATTCAAAGCTTAGTTTAAATTTAAAACAAGAAATGATCTCCAGATCTACATTTTGAGGATCTTCGAGGATCTGATCTGAACTGGATCTAAATTTTCTGCGAGTGGATCTTCCCATCACTGTTTCCACTACCAGATCAATCTAGGGCATTTCATAATTCATCACTCAATCACCCCACCCAGCCACCACCCCAAATAAAACAAACGAAATTTATAAATACATATATTTAAATACGTGGTGTGTAGCAAATTTAACTAAAAAAATATACAAACACGATCAAAAATGGTTTAAATTATTCGTAAACCTTACGGTTAAATTACCTTTGTAAAAACTACGCGTCGTGTTACACGAATCGACATATTATCACTCATGTCGATTTCAAATTACCTAAAATCGTTACTACGTTCACAATGATATATTTTCGAGTTCTTATACTATACTCGAATCTTTAACATGAACCAAACTCCGAAAAAAATCCTCGTCCTTACTCGCACGAACCATCCATACCACCATAATATTCCAAATACACACACAAAGAGATGGGAAACATGGTGTAGTACATACAATCACACATATACAAATCGCTCTTTCCTTTCACAAGCTACGTTTTCGATCGGAAAATTCGATATATCACACAATTAATACTACATAAGTTTTATAACACAACAATAAGTGGTCAGGAGAAATTCCTCCTCACGCCGGAAGTTTTTCACTTAAATTTGCAACCGTTAAAACTAAATTAAAAATACAGATACAAAAAAAAGAAAATATATAAGTAAATAAAGAGTAATGAAAAAGGGGGAAATTAATAAATTAAACCTCGCGATCTCAACCTACAAAATATGTATAGCAGAAAAACAAGCTAAAACTTAACTCTTAAGTATATTTACAAAATCCTTAAATACTCGTCTTATTACTTGCGGCTGCGCTTTCTTTCATTAATCGTCCATATACTAAAATTTCTTCTTGTTCGAACATCGCTGAATTAAAAACCCTCGAACGATAATATGTATCGGTTGGTGCGCCCGCTCGGAATATATTTAAAAAAGAATACATGAAGCGACAATGTACGAAAACAAAATTTACACATTAACGCGACCGTTGGCTTCTACCAAGGTGCTAATTTTCGAAAGACTTCGAAAGCCTTATAAAAAATACATAAGAGATAAGGAAAAATTACAATGAAATAGCGACTGTCACCATATTCGCAAACTACATTTTCAAATTCACAAAAAGTATTATATGTATGATATACGAGATACGTATCGATTAAGATAATCATAGAAATAGATGTTTTTTTTTTTCAACTCAGATAAGAGAAAAAATTATGAGAAACGATGAAAGAAAAAACAATTAAAAATTTCACGATCGAAAAAGAAAAGATGGTAAATTGATGGATAAAATGAACGATGGCGATGAAAGAAGGGGGAAATGATCGCATATTAAAATATTTAGATCGATAAGATGTAATAAATTAATTAAAACACGAAATCCGGTCCAGCCATATCGATAGCCCATCTGAATTTTGATCGTTGGGTCTTATTGTATACTTTTTCAATAGGTATGTCGTATTTTTTACACCAGGCCACCGATATCCTGGGATCTAAGTAATTCAATTTCGAAGTACCCAACGCGATCGTCTTGTTCTCTTCTCTGTCTGTCTCTTGTACTTCTAATTTCAGTAGCTGCTCTTTCAATCTTTCCAAAGCTTTCTTTTTCTTATCCAAAGCCCTGCGAAATGATGAAAAAATATTAGATTAGAAATTTTGATCGAATCGATTCAACTTCGTTATTTTTCAACGTCGAACGTACATTCTACTATGCGCAGTTCCATCTTTAGCATCACGTTTCGCCTCTTTGTACTGTTTCTGGGCTTCGGTCACCTGCTGCTTCTTAGTCTCAATTTTTTGTTTCAAATTGCCCATCGATTTTTCGTGGGTTTTCGGCACGGCACGTTGATGGTTACATAAGATGGCCACAGCTCGGTTGGCTCGATTGTATTGTAAAATCTAGCGAAAAATAGAGATATTAGAACGAGAAAATTGGCTGTAAAAATGACACGTAGGAGACGTACTTTTTCGGCAACGGTGGCATTAGGATCGGTGAGTTCGCGTAATTGATTTTGTAACGTAATCGAAGCGTTATATGTTCTGAATACTTTGGCAGTTAAACCTTCCATCAATTCGTTCAAGTGCTTGTTTAATATACCGGTCTGTAAACGATTGGATATTTTGTTAATAAGCGATATAAACTTTCATCATACACAGGTTGGTATATTGATTACAGATACACTTACGTTTAGCCTATCGAACAATTCGTCGCCTTCTTTTTTATTTTCGCAGAATAGTTTTAGATTTTTGTACACCCTCTTGTCGACCTCGACTTCGTTATAATAACGAATCGAATCTTTACCCAAGAAGTCGAACACGACCACGTTATCTTTGCCTTATTTTACAAGACAAAATTCAAAATAATCGATTAAAATGTTTTTTCAAAATAATAGGAAAAAATCTAGATCTCTAGATTACCGTTTAGTTCGTCGTGCAATTGGATATGTTCGAAACGTAACGAACAGCAACCTACGGTGTCAGCTTGGTCTTCGTCTTTTTCATTACCAGCTCTCAAGGCAAGCTAAAACAAAAATATATCGAATGTGAAAAATATATTCCGAAAAGAAAACCAGAATACAACAAAGGCAATAAAAATATACCTTGTCGATAAAATACATAGCAACTGCTCTCTGTCTTATTCTCATCTCTTTAGATTTCAAATCTTCGCGATAATCCTGCCTGATCTTATCGACACACTTGGCTAATTTTCGAGCTGTTTCATATTTCTGCCAATCCTTTTCACCTTTCAGTTTCGAAGACGGATTCAACATAACGTATTTCACTTGACCTTGCACGTTTTCGATCCAACTTGCCAACCAAGTAACCTAAGACAATATTCAAAGTATGAAAAAAAATCCAAATACGGATTTGAGTACATTTGGCAGACACAACTTACAGAATTGTCGTGTCTGACTTCCTTCCATTTGCGGCCTTCCGGAGGCTTGGGAACTTTGGCATCTTTGCTGCAATTAATAATGACATCTTCGGGCTGGACACGTTTCTTCAACATGCCCATTTTAGGATGCTCTCCACGACCTCTGAATAGACCAGGAGGTTCAATTTTAAAATTACCGATTTTCTCGCGATGCCCATCGATGCTACAAAATCCGTATTCTTGAGTAATCGCTTCGTTCTCTTCTTTACGTTTCTACAGTGAAATGAAACAAAAAACTATTAGTATTTGAAATAGATTCGTCGGGGAATTAAAATGTGTCCAGCAACGTACCAATTTTTCTTCTTTACTCATAGCCTTACGTTCTTCGGACTTGTTTTTAAAATGTTCCTGTATTTCGCGGAAATTGCATTTCTTCAAATCGGTAATTATCTCCTTTTCGTCCTTGGTCATAGATTTACGCCAATCTTTGAAGAAATTTTTATTAAATTGTTCCTTCGTCGAATAATCGTGATCGATAAGCGGCGCGTAGAATGTCGCAATTTCTTCGGCGTCTTGAGATAACTCCATCGATTTGCCTGAAACGAATCGATTTTAATTAGCATAAGATATGCTTTATCGACGAGTAAAACCGCGAAAAACGACCGACCGATATGCATTCGATCGCTGACTTTTAGACATTTTGTCAGACTTTTTTGAACTTGGATCGTCAAAATTGTCATTTTTTGTCAAAACTGTGATTTCATTGTAGAAATTGTCATTTCAAGGCAAAAAGCGTAATTTTTGGTCAAAATCTTCTTTTATCATAAATTGTTTGTTTTTGTCCAAATCGTGAATTTTTGGTCGAAATTGTCATTTCAAGGTAAAAACTGTTATTTTTGGTTGAAAATCATAATTTTTTCTCAATATTGTGATTTTTTGGACCAAACTGTCGGTTTTTGTCAAAATTGCCATTTTTAAGTAAAAATTGTAAAAATCGTTATTTTCGGTCTAAATCGTCATTTTAGGTAAAAATTTTTCATTTCGAGGTAAAAATTGTCATTTCAAGGTAAAAATTGTCATTTTTTCTCAATATTGTCATTTTAAAGTAAAAATTGTAAAAATCGTTATTTTCGATGTAAATCGTCATTTTAGCTCACAATTTTTCATTTCAAGGTAAAAATTGTCATTTCTGGTAAAAATTGCCATTTTTGGTAAAAATTGCCATTTTTGGTCAAAATTGTCATTTCAAGGTAAAAATTGCCATTTTTGGTCGAAATCATAATTTTTTTCTCAATATTGTCATTTTTTGGTCCAAACTGTCATTTTTTGTCACGCTAAAGAAAAAATTGTAAAAAATTGTTATTTTCGGTCTAAGTCGTCCATTTAGGTCAAAATTGTCATTTCAAGGTAAAATTCGTCATTTCAAGATACAAATGTCATTTTTGGTCGAAATCAGCACTTTTTCTCAATATTGTCATTTTTTGTCAAAATTTCCATTTTTAAGCAAAAATTGTAAAAATCGTTATTTTTGGTCTAAATCGTCATTTTAGGTCAAAATTTTTCATTTTAAGGTAAAAATTGTCATTTTTGGTCAGAATTGTAATATCAAGGTAAAAATCGGTATTTTTGGTAGAAATCGTCATTCTGGGTCAAAATTGTCATGTTTTGGTCCAAACTGTCATTTTTTGTCAAAATTGTCATTTTAAAGTGAAAATGGTAAAAATCGTCATTTTAGGTGAAAATTGTCATTTCAAGGTAAAAATTGTCATTTTAAAGTGAAAATGGTAAAAATTGTCATTTTTGGTCGAAATCATAATTTTTTTCTCAATATTGTCATTTTTTGTCAAAATTGTCATTTTAAAGTGAAAATCGTAAAAATTGTCATTTTAGGTCAAAAATGTCATTTCAAGGTAAAAATTGTCATTCTTGGTCAAAATCGCCATTTTTTTGTCCAAGTTGTGAATATTACATTCAAAATTGTCATTTTAAGGTAAAAATCATAATTTTGGTCATTTTAGTTTTTTTTTTAAATTTCATCAGGGAAAATGTTGTGGTTGCATATTCAAAATTCTTCCAAGTTTCAAAAAGTTCAGCAAAATGTCTGAAAGTCAGTCTAAAAAAAGTGTCAGCGTTACGGACAGACAGACAGACAGACAGACAGACAGACAGACACGTCGTTTTTTTGTACTTGAAAAATTTTAGAATTCACTCCAAATTTTAGACATCTTGTCAGGCATAATTCTTGAGATTTGAAAATTCCAAGATCACGCTGACTTTTAGACATTTTGTCAGACAAACAATTTAGACTTTT
>FIZU01033519.1:0-12560 GCA_900064475.1 Pseudococcus longispinus
TGATAGTTTTTTTCTAGGGGGGGGGGGGGGTTAGTTTTTGAGATTTTTGGAGTCAAAAGTGTTTTTTTCTCATTTTTAAAACCATCGACCTTCCAAATGAGCCACCCTGTATACGGAAGTTATTTCTCGAAAATTTGAAATCAGGAGGTGTTCTCGAATAATTTTTTATGCAATTAACCTTTTTCTTAATTCCTGGTTAACTACATCATTGTACTAATTTGCAACAGTCTGTAGCTTTTTTGGATAAATTACCACAGCAGGTCTCAAAATGTGGAGAAAATTGTTTGAAATGCCAGAAAAATAATTTTAAAATGGTGAAAAGTCGACAATTTGATGAAAGTTCTACTAGGTATTGCAAAAGTTCTCCCAATATCGTCAAAATTGTTTTAAATACTAGAAAAATCGTTAGAAGTCTTTTAAAGTTGATAAAATATCATCAGAAATTTATGAAATTTTGAAAAAATGCATTAAAACACTACAAAAATGGCTAAAAATGAAAAATTAATTGTTTAATTTGAACGAACATCGTTGAAAATGACGTTAAAATTGATAAAAATTCGATGAACTTTGGGAAAATCTCCTAAAAAAATTATCAAAATGTTGAAAATTGTTACATTTTTATTGAAATATACTTGGTAAAAATTACGTAAAATTTGCCAAATTATCCTGAAAATTGTTCAAAAAACTCGAAAAATCACAAAATTTTCATGAAAACTGTCGAAAAATGTTGATTTTTACGTACATCAAAATATTGCTTGCTAAATTAGCAAAATATTATGAATATTCAATGTTTTTTTGATTTTCAAAATTTTGAACAATTTTGACGATTGTTGAACAAATTGTCAATTAATTTTATCGAAATTTCAGACATTTTAACAGAAGTTTTGATCAACTGTGATAATTTTATTAACATTTTGACGAAATTTAAATCAATTTTAACGATATTTTTGATGTTTTAACCTAAATTTTGATATTTTTCTCGACATTTTGATGAATTTCTAATTGATTTTAACAAATTTATAATTTTTTTGATATTTTGATAAATTTTCAATTAATTTTAACGATCTTTCAGATATTTTAACACAAATTTTAATCAACTTTGATAATTTTTTTAACGTTTTGACGAATTTTAAATTATTTTAACGATATTTCTGACGTTTTGATCTGAATTTTGAACAATTTTGACAATTTTTACGATTGTTGAATAAATTGTCAATTGATTTTATCGAAATTTCAGACATTTTAACAGAAATTTTGATCAACTGTAATAATTTTTTTAACATTTTGACGAATTTTAAATAAATTTTAACCATATTCTTGATGTTTCAACCTAAATTTTGATAATTTTTGATATTTTTCTCGACATTTTGATGAATTTCTAATTGATTTTAACAAATTTATAATTTTTTTGATAAATTTTCAATTAATTTTAACGATTTCTCAGATATTTTAACACAAATTTTAATCAACTTTGATAATTTTTTTAACGTTTTGACGAATTTTCATTTATTTTAACGATATTTCTGACGTTTTGATCTAAATTTTGAACAATTTTGACAATTTTTATGATATTTTTACAAATTTTCAACTGTTTATAACGAAATTTAAGAGGTTTTAACCTCAATTTCGAACAATTCGATACAATTTCAAATACTTTTATGACTTTCTAACCAATTTTCAACCAATTTTAACGTTAGTTTTGATGATTGGTACCATTTTTACAACAATTTAAACAATTTCTGCAACATTTCAACGATTTTAATGATCCTTCAACAGATTTTTTTTCATTATTTTGAACGATTTTCTTCGTCATTTCGTGAATTTTTTCATGAATTTGAACGATTTTTACGATACTTCACGAATGCTGACGAGTTTTTATGATATTTTGACATTTTTCACGTTGTATTGAAATTTTCAACAATTTTTATAATATTTTAACAATATTTGATGTAAAATGTTATCATTTTATTTTTTATTTTATAAAAATCGTTCATTTGTTCAAATTGTTTTTTAAATTACGAGATTTGTTGAATTTACTTTTCTAAATATCGTTCAAAAATGTTGCGCTGTATAACTCTTGACGTCTTGAGTATACTTTCAAGTCCAAATTTGCCTGAATTGAGAGCAAGTACATATGGGAATTTAATTTAAAAATGACGGAAATTTGTTTTTAAAACCGATACCTAAAAATAAATATTCAGAACATTCGCTATCACTTTTATTCAAAAATTTTAACTTGCAATTATAGCAATTTTCAATGTCAAAAAAAAACCAGTTTTTTCCTGTTTTGATAAATGGTTTTTGATTTCTGTTGACTCGTTTCAATTTTGGAAATTTGTTCGTTTTTAGCCCCACTTTCGCTCCCCTTCTAGGTCTCTAATTGAATTTTGATAATCTCTTTTGGACAATGTTATAGAAGACCTTTCATTTTTTGTTTGAAAATTGGATGTGGAGGTGCCTTAAAAATCCTGTATAAGTTTCCAACCCTTTTCCCCTAACAACATAAAATTAAATCTCAATTTTTCTAAATTTGAAAAAATTATGTACAATTCCTAGAAATTCCTATTCAGCTGTGTTCACAATCGCAAATCAATAGTTACTTGGCAATAGCTTATATTTTCAAAACAAAAATAGCGCGGAAAATTCGACTAAAAATGCACATTCGTACAGATGCAAACTGGTTCTAGAAAGCACGTGCGTTGTTCAGGTTTGTTTATCGATAACCGGATATAAATTTGATTTTAAACTGGACAAACCATTAATTTATCTACCGCGTCTTGATAGCGTTATAATATACGCTGGTTTATCAAAGACTAGGTAGATTTTGGTGTATGGCATTGATGATCGTTAAGAAAAAATTACATAAATGGTGGCTAATTAGACGATACGTGCGCCGTTGCATTTTTCATTTCACGTTTAAAAATTAATCTTACTTTGATCGAGTTATTATGTAGGAAAGATTATTCAATGAATGAGAACCAGTAGTTGGTATAGCTGCTGGGTAATAAATACACATATAAGTGCATAGTATTGGATACGAATGCTTATACTTACGATAAGTTTGTTTCGATTTTGTTACAGATGACAGTGATTGGTGTGATCAGTGCCAAAATAGATGGATGGGATACGTCGCCAAACACTCAGTATCACATACAAACCGATGAAGGCCCAGAGAGATACTTCCGTTACCAGACCATAAGCGGACAATACAGAAAAGAAAAACGTCTGCAGGATGGTACGGTAATCGGATCATATGGCTGGGTAGACGCCGACGGTTATCTGCGTCTAAACGACTACATAGCCGATAACGAAGGCTACAGAATCGTCCGAACGAAACGATTATACGTAGGTAATCAAACGCCTATAGATTCAGCACTTCAATCAGCCAAATACGTTCCGCCGCAGGCCGGAACCGATGTATCTAGTCCTACCCTGAAAGCAAACATAGTACCTCAACAATACCCCGAAGATAAATCTAAATTTTTACTATTCCCGAGCTCAACGCAGTCGCCAATTTCATCGACGTACGTTCCAGATAAATCTAAATTTTTACTATTCCCGAGCTCGACGCAGTCGCCAATTTCATCGACGTACGTTCCAGATAAATCGAAATTCTTGTTATTCCCAAGTTCGACGGAATCTCCGGCTCCGGTATCCTCAACTTACGCGGATAAATCGAAATTCTTGATTTTCCCAGGATCGACGCCATTGCCTCATCCGACGGTTTATGCTAAACGCAGACCGACGCCGCCGGCAGGATATTATCCTTCTTCGACGCCTCCCACCGTTCTGGCTCACGAAGCCGAAAACGAAGCCACTGTTGCCATAACTCCTTCTACTTATGTTCCTGTATCCAAGTACTATTATCCGAATAAAAGCTTGTACAAAGCTCCTCTGTATACGTCCGTAGTCAAATCTAGGCCAGAATATAATCAAAATTCAATCAGTCCGAGTCCGTCCTATTTTGGCGATAAAGTATATAGCAGGAAGTCGTTCGATAACGAGACGCCTTACGATGGCGTCTCGGTGACAAGAAACGGTTTCAAGTACTTTTTGCCTAGGCAATACCACGAAGAGAATAGCTCCGGCGAAGATCGTACTGGTAGTTTCGGATACATTGATCCGTTCGGTATCAGACGAGTTGTTTATTATAATGCTTCTCCTGGTACTGGTTTCGTGCATAGGAAAAATAACAGATATGTGGGATTCAACGCAACTCCCTACGATCCTAGACCATAAATCGCTGTGATATTTTGTTTCTTTTAAATGCCTATATAAATACCGATTATTGTGCCGTTTTTGTTCGGTCCTGGTCTCCGTCCCGGTGCCGCACGTCTTCCTCGTAGGTACGTTGTGAAATACGCATAGGTATTGTATTCGAGCTATATAATGATGTAAATAACGTGTACATTTTCTTTTTCTTTTTTTTTTTCCTACAAAATTAACGTCTCGAATAACTTAATTTATTGACATCTAAATTAGATCTCAGTAACATATCGTAATTATCTACGTGTATTAATGGCCTGTCTTTCGATTGCGTACCTCGCACAGCTGAGCAAACGATGAGTTGAGAAAACGATTGCGTGTTATACACGCGATTTGGTTTGGTTAATCAAAAATTCTTCTACTGGTTTTTTTTTTTAAGAATACCTAGGTACTTATTTCTTTTGTCATAGTGCTTGAAAATGTACGCGAATTTATAATGAAGGTGTGAACAATGTACATCGTAGGAATACAAAGATGAGCTTTTATCATTGTAACCAGTTTGTTTCTCACTTATGAACACGAATGTTTTTTTTTCTTTTTTTTGATAAATGTTAATGACTTACGTTAAGATTATAAGTATTTATTTATTTTGATTAAATGCGAACAAAAATCAAAAATTGAATTTGCAAATAAAAATTTATAAAATATTGATTATTTTTTTCATTAATAATTAATCATTCTGTTATGGTATTACTCAACAATCAACTACAGGTATCTATGGAGAAAAATTGTGGAAGAAATTCTTCAGTGGTGTCGTCGTCGCTGAGTAAATTTCACAGCTGCAAGAATTCCCTACATTCTATCAGGAAACTAACTCAGAATTTGAATTTTGAAGGTTCGAATTATAATGAAGACATGTTTTTTTTTGCTCCAACTGATCACCGCTACAGGTCTCAAAAAGTAAAAAATTGTGATTTTACCTCCATTTTTAAAAAAAATTACAAATTTCACGACTATGCCACTTTTCTATTTTTAACTGGGAAACTTATGACGAATTTCAGTTCAGGAGGGTTGAATTATATGAAAATGATACTAAACATACCCCTACACCTTATTGCTTTTTTCGTACTACCTAACCGTTTAAATTTAAGACTATTCAGCCATTCAATCGATGAAAAAAGGGCAAAAAACTTCAAAGAAATATTTAAAAAATTTGATTTAAAAAAAAAATGATTATTTCACTTGAATGTGATTGGTTTATAGTTTTCGGGTTCAGTTTATGTTTTTTGAAATAGAAATTTAGTTTCCCGTTTTTAAAATGCAATTTTCTCAAACTTTTTCAACAAAAAATCAAAAATGTCAATTTTTTCAAATTTTTTGAAAGATTTTCCCAAAAGCATAGCTGCTGAACGGAAACAAATTGGTTTGGATTTTGGTTTCGGTTTTGAATATGATTTCGATTTTCAAAACATTACAAACTTATGGCTCGCTGCTCATTTCAAATTTTCAGTTTTCAAAATTGCAACTTTTTAATCTCTTTTCACAGGTATTAAAACCAAAATGTAGAAACTGAAACTGAAGCCGATTCAAATTCTGGTTTCAGTTTCTGTTTCGGTTTCGATTTCGATTTCGGCTTCCACATGTGTTTGTAAAACGAAAAAATTATTTCGTTTTTTTCGTTTTCATTTTTTTTAAAAACAAAAAAAATCGTTTCATTACGTTTTTTTCATTTTTTCCCGTTTTTTAACGTTTTTGAACGTTTTTAGCGTTTATTCAACAATTGTGAATTATTGATCTATTACCCATCAAAATAGAAAGATTGCTACAGAACGTTTGAAACGCTAAAAAGCGTTCAAAAATGTTTCAAACATGTTCAAAATACGCTGGAAAACAAACAAAAACCAAAAAATTCCGCTTTTAATTTTTTTTTTCATGTATTATAATTTTCATCAATTCCAGGGCTCAAAAATGATATTTTTTTTTTCGTTTTCATTTTTAAAACGTTTTCCAAAAATTGTACATATTTTCAGTTTTGATTTCGGTTTCGGTTCCCACACTTCTACTCTGCGTTTCGGTTTTGGTTTTGATTTCGGTTTCAATTTTTAATAGGTTTTTAGCGGTTTACAGTTTCGGTTCGGTTTTGGTTCAACAGCCCTGCCCCCCTGCATAAATAAAGGAAGTCATCCTCTTTGTGAATGGTCCTGCTTTTCATTTGTAAATTTCGGGAAATGGTGAAAAAATAAATAAAAAATAAAAATTGCTTAAAAAACCCCAAAAAATTATAAAAGCTATACTTTGTTACATTTAGTTTTCGGTTTTGGTTAAAAGTTTTCGATATAGAAGTTTGGTTTTCGGTTCAGTTATCAGTTTTGTTCAAAATTCGATCGGTTTTATCAGTTTTGGTTTCAGTTTTCAGTTTTTGTTTGGTTTTCACTTTTCCAGTTTATGCTTATCAAATTATTGAAAAAAGTAACCAAAACGTATTGGCTTGTGAAGATGAATATTTTAAATTATCAAGAGTAATTTTCAGTAGAATTTAATTGTTTGAATAATTTTGATCAAAAGTGAGCTCAAAATTCAAATCGATAAAAAAAATTATTTTCAAACACTTTTAAAATGCTTTGAAGTTTGAAATAATGAGAATTTGTTTGTAAATAAATCATTTTCCTATGCAAATTTTTGTTCCAACTTCAGTAGTTGGCAACTCTGTAGATAATAAATTAAAATACCAAAATGGAAGTTCAAAATAATCAAAAAGAGACGTTTTTTCGAATTTTTTTAAATTTATCGCGGAAATAATTGCTCATTTTAGTGTTAAAGATATTAATTTTGATGTCTGTGTTCGAACTAATTACTCGCCCCTGTTCATCCAACGTTCGCGATTCTGTAACAATTATCGTTTTTGTTTCAAAAGCTAATCTCTGTTTATCAGCAACACATACGGTTGTTTTGATCAATATTTTAAGTACAAAGTGTTTGTTTGGATGAAGAACGAAGAAGCTAATCATTCGGACACCTCTCAGCATCCCGTTTTACCATTAATTCATACGAATCATGTTTTCAAAATCAAGGTAAGAGTACAGAGAATCTTCACTATTCATGTATGTCAGTATGTGAAAAAGAAAACTAGAATACTGGTAACAAACTGCTTTTATACTTACTACGACCATTGTTATTAGTCAGAGCCGTACACATCTTGCTTTCTAAACATTTTTAAGACGTAATTGGATTATCAACAAATCAACCTTTCAACGAGTACATACAGCTACATCAGTGATCGTCGAGCGTCAACTACTCAACTTACTTCGGGTTGAATACACAACGTGAACAAAAAAGCCAGAAAGATTTTAAATTTCCTAATTTCTTAAACCGTATTATAAAGTAGCTTGCTTCTATGGGCAAGGTTTACTGTCACTTGATGGCTAGCTTTAAATGAGATTAGGTAATCGAAGATAAAAACATTATAGGTAGTAATTAATTTAACATTGACTAAACATTACGAACCTTGATGTTTAGTTTTGAACAATGCTTATTATGTTACACTATTTATAAAAGCGCGAACGAACGAGCTAGTGCGAGGAGAAGGAGATTTATTAGGGCCAGAAATTCTATCTCATTGTCTTTGTGTAATTGTAATTTGTATTTGTAAATGAAATGCATATGTATCTATGGATGGCTATTCGTATATAAATCGCTGTTTGCAGTTATGCAATCGAATTATCTTTAGAGGTTAAAATACCTAGTTCGAGTTTCGATTATAGTTGAACTAGAGAAAGAAGTACAGTGTTTACAGATATATACAGGGTGTCTGTTGAGTTGTGCTAAACTTAAAATTTGGATACAACTAAGTAAAACACGTTATGTATGTTGGTGCCTATCTCAAATTTGAAGGGGCAATGGTGTATAAAGATTTCAAAATTCTATAAAGACAATACATGGCGCAGGTGTAGCTTTTTGAGACGAATAAAAAAGTTATTTGGAAAATTTGCCTATCTTTAAAAATTGAGGCGCTACTAAGCTTTGAAAATTAGTATTTTCGAAGTTTAAGGCTCCATAACGCCTTAACTTTCAAAGATAGGCAAAATTTTCACATAACTTTTTTTGTTCGTCTCAAATAGTTACACCTGTTCCATGTATTGTTTTGAAGAAATTTTGCAATTTTCAGTGCAAAGTAATAAATTGAGATAGGCAATACTTTGTACAGGAATTTCTTAATTCTATAACTCCTTCAATTTGGAAGATAGACATCTTAATGTTATTAGATATTTTTTTAATTTTTCAAAGTGCTATCCACTGCCGGCGTCAGAAAATTTTTTGTACGCAGGGTTGCCAACCGCGATTTTGTAGTCGATTTTCTAAGCTTTGTAGCTCCTTCAATTTCGAAGATAGGCATCCTAATGTTATTAGAAATTTTTTTACTCTTTCAAAGTGCTATCTCCTGCCGGCGTCAGAAAAAATTTTGAACGCAGGGTTGCCAACCTTTTTTTGTAGCTGATTTTCCAAGCTTCATAGTTCCTTCAATTTGGAAGATAGGCATCCCAATGTTATTAGAAATTTTTTTGCTTTTTCAAAGGGCTATCCACTGCCGGCATCAGAAAATGTTTTGGACGCAGGGTTACCAACTGCGATTTTGTAGCCAATTTTCCAAGCTTTGTAGCTCCTTCAATTTCGAAGATAGGCATCCCAATGTTATTAGAACTTTTTAGCTTTTTCAAAGAGCTATCTACTGCCGGCATCAGAAAAATTTTTGAACGCAGTGTTGCCAACCGATTTTGTAGCCAATTTTCCAACCTTTGTATCTCCTTCATTTTCAAACTTAGACACCACGTGTACATAAAGTTTCTTGTTAGTCGTATTTGGTTGTATACAAATGTAGTTGATAGACCAATTCTCAGACACCCTGTATAAATAAAAATCATTATCATTGCAAATGAATGACCTCAGTTAAACTCCGACAGTTTGCACTAGCCGCGAAATTACCTTTGTATAAACACAGATACGCACATCTTGTAATTAGACTCGAGAATGTGAAAGATATTTTGATATTTCCGTATCGAATATTTTGATAAAAGGTAGTTACATTTACACGTGTTTTTGTCCTGGCAAAATCAATAGTGTAATAGGATTCAGATCACCTGTATCTGGTATATAGATTGGTGTTTATAAAAAAGATGACGGCGTCATCAATTCGTGCAGAATTTATTTCAAAGCTACGTGTAAAAAAGGCGTTATGATAAAGCGGAAAATTACGATCGGTGTACGATTCGTTACACCGTTTCGATGCTTGTCAAAACAATGACCTTACAAAGTATGTGCTATGTAGTGTAGTGTACCTAGCTGTGGTGGCAGAATATAGAATTTTTCAAGATTCGCGTCAGGTTTCGGTGTATCACCGCCATTGTAATATGGCTAATTCCCAAAGCGCACTTCCAACGGTAACAATACCAATTTAAAACAATTTGGTTACACGATATTAAAAATGAAAGCCGAAGGTGATCAAGTTTTTCCTCTGTGGTTGTTTAATACTTACGTAAAGCTTTTTTTTTTTCGTACACGACTCGGCCGTTCGTACATACGTATAGACGTGTGATTTAATTGATCAACGACCGTGTATGCAAAATAATAATAATCCGGTAAATGATCGACTTTGATGTGAGATCGTTGTTCACTGTGTGAAAGTATTCCACATCTGAGATTTATCCAGCTTGCCAGCGCGATAGCAAGCGTTTGTTTTGCAAAGATCGAACCGAACGATATTCGTGGGAGTGTTATAGCCTCGAGCAACGATTACCATTATTTTAAAGTCGTTCGAATTGTATAGATGTTTGTACGTATGCGTTTCTATAATGTAACGTGGACAATAATGGTTAATTTCAGTCGCATTGACATCGTCCTATGTTTTTTTTTTCTTATGTACTTTCTCCGCTAAAGTACCACAGCGCCGTCATCATCGCGATGTTTCAGTGATTTGTTTTTTTCGCATTCTTTTATACGTGTTATGTAACGCGATGCAGGCAACAAGTATGAGGAATTAACGTGATCCAATGAACAAATGATCCAGTTCACGATGAACCTATCATCGTCGTGCTGAGCAATGATCAATAAATATCGAAACAAATGAGCCTATTTTGTGTTTTATCGACGTTGCGTACTCCCCGGTACCACAAGCTGTGCGATTTCAGAAATATTTACACGAATCGTATTTCAAAATGGGTTCGTTTATGGGATACACGATCATACGTTATAGTAAATTGAAAAAATAGATGGACCTTTTACCTATGGAGGTTGGCGAAGGAAGATGAATGTAATTTCAATTTATAGAGGAAGAGAGAGTTGTACATTTTTTTGAATTTATGTTGATAGATGACCATTAAGAAACGATCGTCCAATGGTAGATAAATTAGAGTTGAACGATTTCTATTCGAGTCTTGAAAAAAAATCAACATATTTTTCAGATTTTCTGAAGCAATATTTTATCACAATATTATCAAGCATATTGAAAGATGAGATTAAATTTTGGAAAATTTTATAAAATTTGACAAAATATTGATCAGTTTTAGAAATGTAGACTTGGATGCGGTCAGACCGTATCACACATAAAAAAAATTCAATAACGATTTGATATTTCTGTAACTTTTCAAAATTTTGTCAGACTTCACAAAACAAAAATTTGAATTAGCAATTCTTCTTTAATTGACATTATAAAAAAATATCATTATTCAAGTTCACTTGATATGGAAAGACCACTGGTATAAATATGAGCTGAATTGATCATTTTCATCGTTCAAAATGTTTGAAAAATTGGCAATAAATGATTTAAAAATGGCTTGAAAATTGTTCGAAATGTTGAAATGATTAAATTGTTGAATTCTGTTTGATGAATAGTTGATAAAATGCCGATAAAAGGAATTAAAATATCGCAAAATTACATATTATAACTTGAAAAAGGACATTATAAAGATTTGAAATACGAGAAAAATTGTGTAAGCCTGTTGCAAACTTCATCGAAATACAGTAAAAAGTGTTAATTCAACCTTTGGTTTTTACGATAGAAATCGATAGGTTGAGATGGGTCGAAATCAATAGGTTGATATGGGTTGACCGCAGTCGACTTATTTCAGCCTTTGGTTTTTACGATGAAAATCGATAGGTTGAGATGATGGATCGACCGCAGTCGACTTAAAATTGTAATAAAATCGTACAAAAAAGGGCTAAAATTGCTTCAGATATCTCAAAAGGAGAAAAATTATTGATTTCCAATGAAAATCATCTAAAAAAAAAAAAAAAAAATTATAAAATCTTATTAAAATTTTGTGGATTTTGGCAAAAAATACCTACTTGAAATATCACGAAAGTGTAGACATTATTTTCGAGAAGGCAATTATTTGTCCTTATTTGTCATTATTTTGTCACTATTTCATTGTTTAATCATTATTACTACTAATATTTTCGACCAAATAATTGACTTAAGTAGATGAAATTCACAAAAGGCTTTACAATTTTGTTAAGCACAGTTGAAATTATGTGCAAAATCGAATTTTTTGAAATTTAGTTCAGGAAATTTTTCCAAAATTTCATTCAAATACAATCAAATTAGAAACTTTTTTCAAATTTTCTTCGAAATTATCTTTAAACAAAATCTTTAATTTTTAAAAAAATTTTCAAACATTTTTTTAAAGATTTTGTTTGGAATGAAAATTTTTAAAATTCGTTGGGTTCTGAATAAATTTTACTTGAATTTTGTTAAATTGCTTCAAAATTCCAGTCAAATACGAATTTTTTACTCAAATGTTAAAATATAATTTAATTTTTTTTTAAAAACCTAAATTCTTTACAATTTTGTTGAACGCGATTCATCAAAATTCTGCTCAAAATCAAATTTTTTGAAACTGCTCGAAAGCAGCACTTTTTCTGAATATTCCTCAAAATCCTGTTCAGACCTACTTCCGGTGCTCGCCTGCTCGGAATGAATTTTTTGAAAAAATTATTATGATTAAAGTTTGTAAGAGTACAAAACAGTCAGGTAAAATCAGGAGCCATTTTTTTAAAAGGAACATTTCAGTTTTACAAAATTTAGGATACTTACACAAAAAAATTGTCCATTTTGCGCCAAGATCAGTCTTTTTTTTCCGTCTTTTTTGAGCCAAAATTAGTCATTATGGGTAATTTTTTGATCTGTTTAGTATTGTTATCATTAAAATTGAAGTAAAATCTTTTATGAGCACTGACAATTAGAGCTTTGATTTTTATAAAATTGCATATTTGTCTACGGTGAAGAAAAAGTGAATATTTCAAGGATCTATACGATTCACGAAATTTCTTGACGAATGAGGCCAATTTCATTTAGCATATTT
>FIZU01033560.1:0-29411 GCA_900064475.1 Pseudococcus longispinus
GGTGAGGGGCGAAAAATTTTTTTCCACCAAAAATGTTTTTTAGGGTCCCCTAACACTATACTAAAATTTTTCCAAAATCTGAGGACAGGGGCATTTTGCCCTCTTAATGGAGGGTACCCTTTCGACTTTTGAAATAAATAGAAAAATTTCTAAAATAAGCAGATTTTTTCTAGAGAATATGGCAAATTTTTTTGTTAAGGTCAATGATTTTCAAGGAATTTTACTTACTTTTTCAAAGATTTTATTCACTGATTTCCCTCTGCGCTGCAACTCTGACTGTGAACAATCATTTTCAGTGATTCATGAATGAGAATTGGGAAGATACGTAATCAACGAATTCTGCGAAATGAGATTTACATACGAATTCTCAGTCTTCTCTAATATCAGTTGTTTGTAAGTATATTGGCACCTTTGCACTCGCCTCAAATTATATTCGGAGATCAGGTCAAAAAAAATCTGATTGGAAATAACAACTAGGTAACACAATTGCTGTAATATAACAGGAGTTTTTAAACGTCTTATCAAGTGTTTTCATTACGTTCTGTTTAAGGCGTTGTGGAGGTTTGGACGAAAAGGTTTCCCATTTTTTTAAAAATTAAATTTTTACGTATGAGTGGTTCGGAATGCGTTAATTCAGAGGAGGATGGCTGCATTATGTAATTTTTTCTGTTTTTTAAATACTCGGACCATGGGATATCGTTGATATCAATTAAGCATTTAATACATTCTGCTAGCCTAATAATATCATCAGTTTTGGGATTACCCTTATTCTTCAAATAGTTGACACGATGATGATGGCGAAATCTTTTAATCATGTATTGCGTTATTTCGACAATGTGTGCGGCTAATTCATATATTTGCATTTCCCCAAAATAAGTGTAATATTCAATTAAGCTATGCCATCCTTTGAGACCAGGATGATAGGTAGGAGTATATTGCGTTGAATTTTGAATATATTTCCATACTGTATGAAAAAACCAAGTTAATTTGAGAACATTTGGAATTTTTTGTATTTTGTCAATCCCATAGTCTCCAGCAGGCATAGCGGTTGTCATTGTTGATGAAAGGTGATTGGCCTGCGTAGCTTTTGGTCGAAATGCGGTCTTCCTCATTATTGGTGGAATACTGGCTCGTATAAATCCTTTTTTTGTATCATAGACTATTTTCCACTCATTAAACAGAAGGTCATCGACAACGACCTGCGGATTCTCGGCAAATTTTTTCCACTCGTTAACAAACCACTCGCATGGGTATTTATCGCATTTGTTCTTAGCCCTCTTGATACTGTGGTTACTTGAAGGGTGATTCGTGATGAAATTTTTTCGATAAAATGATACCATTTCACTTACTGTTACATCGCAAATATGCTCATTGCGCAAACATTCAATCTGTTGTGCTACGGCGATAGTATATACCGTATCGCTGTACAATTTACTCATTTTGCGAAACTCTTCCTCGTAATTTCTGGATGTCATTTCTGACATGCCATTTGCAAGATTATAGTGATTAAAAAAAAAATATTAGCAACACAATAATACTTCGGGAAAACATTTTCACACAATTGAATACCAATGAAAATGAAACACCGCACTTGGCAGTTATGGTATAGAATGCAAAGACATAACCAAAAGTGATGTGTTATGTCTGATAAGCACAGTTTTTTCATCTAAATAATCATTTCCGATATCGCTAAATCATATCGAATTTATTTACTGACTAAATTATAATGATGCGGAAATTGATATCTCGATTCTCGAGTATATGGCATTGAATAAGTAGTGGTTCTTTTGAAAGAGAGCAAAAAATGGTCAAAATGACATGGAATGTCGTATCAAAATTAGTTGAAATACGTAAAAAAAAATTACCCCACTTCTCCCTTATATTTCTAATCATATCAACGCGCAGACTACTCCTTCCAATTTCCAAAAAAAAAAGTAAAAAATGCAGTGCAGTGACTGGAACCAATATTGAAACCAAAAACGTTTTCTAGTTTTTTTTTGTTTTGTTTTTTCCGCATTCTTCCCCTTTTTTTATTCTCCTTTTCTGGCTTCTAGCAACAGGTGAGTAGGCCAAATTCTTTGGAATGAAAGTGTATGAAAAAAGAGGTGACGAAAAATCAAACCCTATCGCAATTTAAAAAGTGTATTTTAAAATTTTTTGCCCTTAGTAATTTAAACAAAATATTAAAACCGAAACGAAAACAAAAACAAAAACCGAAACATTTGATAAACCAAGACCCAAACCATAATCAAAACCAATACTTGATTTGGTTCCAGTGATTGGAAAAATTCACCTTACCGCTCAATTATAAGTATATGAATAAAATTGCTCAATATTGAAATCACAAAGTTATTTTGATCATAACTCAACGCATTTGGTCAGCTGATGCAGGAATTTTTGCTACCCTTTTTACTCATATTGCAAGTTTTACTTTTATAATACTGACCCAATGCTGGCGTAGTCAGACAATTAATTCAAGAGAGAGGGGGGTCTTCGTGAAAAAAATTTAATTTCATGTAAAATTTTTTTAAATACCCATTATTTTACCAAATGGAGTGAATGTAAATTTTTCCGAAAAAGGGCATTTAGAAGCTCAAATTTCATAATTTTTTTCAACTTTTCAGTCGTCAAGAAAGGGGGGGTCCAGTACCTTCACCTGCGCTTGTATTTTTGATAAAATTTTCACACGAGAAACCAAACTATTATAATCATAACATACTTCCTAGTTCCTTTATGAAAAACAAAAGAATAAAATGCTACAAAAATGAAAAAAAAATATCAAATCCAAGTGTTGCACTCTCATTTGAAATCAATGAAAAATCACTGATAAATATGCAGTCAGAATTGCAACTAGGAAAAAGTCAGTGAAATTATTTGAACAGTCACTAAAATTTATTGATTTTTTCAATTCGAAAATCGTTAATTTTTCAGTGAATGTCACTGATCTTTTCAATGATTCTGTTTTTTCTGAAACTCTGATTGTAATTCGTCATTTTCACTAATTCATGAATGCGGGGATACCATAATGAACGAATTATGCAAAATAAAAACTCTCACACTTCTTTATTCTCAGCTGTTCAGAATTATTGGCAGATTGTATTTTCCTCAAACTATGCGTTAAAAAAACTTCGAATAATAATAATTATTTCAACTAAATTGACAAAGGGTTACTTTTTCTCATACTCTGGATTATGATGATGTTTCCAAAATTTACCAAATAACATCAAAATCGACAATCGAAAGGAAAATAAGCCCAGCATAAAGCCACAATCTACCTATCTATTCATAGTAATCTTCGCGTGTTCTCGAAGTCAATATTTACTTACTCGTACCTGCGAGTACCAAGTACCTACTTATGTAGTAGGAGATAAAAAATAACATCGCGATTCTCATATTTATCACGATTAAAATAATCAAACCATTCGAAGTGCTCGCGAATTATGAAAAAATTGTCGAAAAATACCTATTTTTCCGGGTCCGAATTTAAATCAAACTCAATGGTGAAAAACTGAAAATGGAATATAAATTATATAAGAAAAGATGGCTCATCATGTTGGCATTTATGATGTATGCCATAAACGGAGCAGCTCAATGGTTACAATTTGCAATAATCACCGACTTGGTGGTAAAATATTACGATGGAATAACACCTACAGACGTCGAATGGACCACCACGAGTTCCATGCTGGCCTGCGTCGTTTTAATTATCCCTTCTCTGTTTTTATTGGATAAAGTGGTGAGTACTAATTCGCATAGAATCGCGTATTCGTGACGTTGCAAACTTCGAGGGTTGCAAAATGAGTAATTTTCAGGGGGTACGAAACATGATGATAATCGGGGCGACGGGTATTGCGATTGGAACATGGATCAAAGTATTTTCTGTGCATCGTGATCGATTCTTTATGGTACTTTTGGGACAATCGTTGCAATCTGTTTTTCTAGTTCTAACATTCGGCTTATCAGCTCGTTTCACTGCCATTTGGTTTGGCGCTGATGAAATATCCATCGCTGGAGCTTTAGGATTATTCGGAGATCAGGTTCAAAAAAAGACTTGATTGGAGTTGAAACAATCACTGATAAAATTCTATAAGATGATTTTTTTTCAGTTGGGAACAGCTTTAACATTTTTTATTCCTCCAACTTTGGTCAAAGATGGTCCTCCGGATATCATTGGTGATGGACTGCGGAAGATGCAATGGTATAATGCTGGAATTTCCACGAGTATCCTTTTATTGAATATTTTATGTAATGAATCATCTCATCACAACTCACAAGTACAACTTCAACTATCTGCGATGAAAGTAATGAAGCTGACTCTTTCCAGTTTTCAAATCAAAGCCTGAACTTCCTCCCAGTGCAGCTCAAGCTAGACAACAGCAATCGCAAAAAGAGAGTGTTTACCAAGCACTGAAATCCATAATGAAAACACGATCATTTATTCTCATTCTTTTATCATACGGATTGAATTTAGGATCATTTGGTGCGATGGCTGCACTTCTCAATCAAACAGTATTAATCAATTTTCCGGTAAATCTCTTTCTCCATAATAATCCATTGTGGCGAATAGTCGAACTTTTATAAGATCATTTTTCCAGGAACATACCGTGGATGCTGGAAACATTGGATTGGTAATAATGCTCAGTGGGATGTTTTCTTCTTTAATTATTGGGAAAGTTTTAGATAAAACTCGTAAATTTAAGTACGTAGATCGTTTTTTTTACCTAGGTATGTAGTTAGGTACATTATCAGACAAATATTACCTATACACATTTACTCATAATTTCAGAGAATCCGCTGTCCTGTTAACCACGGGTTCAACCTTGGCATTTATAGGCTTCACATGGGCTCTGAAATCTAATACCATACTCTACGTTTACATTGCTGCTTTTTTTATCGGGTAAGAAATAATCGTATCTATCGTTGCAAATCTTGATGAACATTTTCAAAATGCTGTCGATTTGCAATTTTTACAGATCCTTTGCCCAAGGTTACTACGGGACTGGATTCCAAATGGCTATAGAAGTCACATTTCCAGTATCCGAAGAAGTATCTTCGGCTATTTTATTTCTATCCGTCCAATTCCATTCATTTATAATAACCGTCGTGTATGGATACGCGATCAAAAAATTCGGTGACTTGTCATCAAATGTGGCCTTAATTGTATTGTTTTCAATCAGCATTTTGTACGCATTCTTGATACCTCCAGATTTGAAAAGACAAGAAGTGGAAAAATCTTCACGTGATGAGATTAACGAAGAAGAAGTTACGACAGATTTGATATCTTCTGACAGAATAATCGCTTAGTTCGATAGCATAATTTAGGCTAACGGGCTCGATGAAAGTATATGTTTATAACTATAAGATATAAATAGGTATACGTAAGTTCCCGATCAAGGTAATTAGTCGTGTTTAGTACTTGGACAAAAAGATCTACAATTCGATTCAACTGAAAAAAAAACCTCTTTTTTCCATACTTTCGTCGCCTGCACCGGATAGAAATAACCGTCAATTCTCATATAAAAGTTGAAAAAGTGTCCTTTTTAATTTGTAATGCACGTCCTGTATTTGACCAAGTAGATTAGAAACCTTACATCTTCGACTTTTTATTTTTACAGCCAATTGAATGCAATTTTTTCGCCTTTAAGTAGCATTCGGTATACACAGCAACTTTGTACATGAAAATCCGATTTCCAGTCACGTCTTAACTTTGTGTCATGGATTAATTTTTCGACATTTTAGCAATTTTCGCCCTTCTCTTTTTTTCTTTTCTCCTACGATGAAAACTTATCGAACAATATTTTGATCTTTGGTATCAAACTATCAAACCGAATTCTGCGACTTGGTTTAGAGACGATTAAGGGTACGAATTTTTGTTAAAACTTTCACGTAGTTCGACTAATGCGAAATAACATGCACACAAATTTCATACATTTACTATCCTATGATTTGAAAAAAAATAAAAGGAGGGGAATTAGGTGTGTGAATATTTTTCGATGGTTGAATTTTCAAGTCAGCAAGGGTCGATCGTTGTATACCTGAATTTTACAAAATACTGAATTTATTGTTTACTACACTGACCAAGGTCCAGAATCGAATTTTTGGAAAATACCAACATCTTCAAGTTACGATACTTACAAATTACTAATAAATATATTTTTTTTAAAAATCAAAGTACGAGTGGATCTTTCGGGAAAATCGAATTGAAAATTCGTTTCTATACTTGATAAAATAATTATTAACGTTAAAATAACAACCAACTACACCTCAACAGATTACTCGAAAAAAAGCATGAAACAAATAATCGACCATTTCGAAAAATCGAATCGAAAAGAGTACGCTTTTTTTGAGAAACCCGAAAATTAGAGATACGGTCAAAATAATGAACTCGTATGATCTATATTTGGGTGCCTGGGCCTACAGAATTTTCAATACCTCGATTTCACCTCAAAAAAATCGGTTCAAAATGTATCGTACCCAATTTATTAGAAAAATTTACTGCATTTCGTAACTTCGGTATTCAATGATGGAGAAAAAAAAAACACCATGTGATAAACGAGTTGATAGCATGAATTTTGGAAAAAATTAATAAATTAAAAATTAGTCAAAAAGACATCGAGTGAGGTATCAAAATGTGCTGAAAGTTGAAAAAAATATTGCCCTGGTAGCTTCGGTATTCATTGGTAGAGAACAGAAAACGTCATAAACTAGATGCTTGTTTGAATTTTGGAAAAAATATTGAAAATTGGTCGAAATGACATTGAATGAGAATTCAAAGTGGGGTGTAATTTATGGGGGGGGGAATACTTTGACCCCCTAGGTACTGTGAGCCTTGATGGGAAAAGGAAACAGCTTCTTTAGGAAATCAATGAACTGATGTTTCTAGAAAATATTTCCAAATCAAAAATTGGTAGAAAAGACATCTAGTGTGATATCAAAACATGTTATAATTTATTTACAAAATTTACTTTGGCCCCTAAGTACGATAAGCGTTCCTAATGAACGGCTGGGATTTTCAGAAAATAGTGTCTAATTGAAAATTGGTCGAAAAGACATCGAAGGGCGTATCAAAATGAGTTGTAATGTATAAAAAAATTCACTTCACCTCGTAGCTTCGATATTCATTAATGTAGAAAAGAAAACGTAATTTGATAAACAAGTTGCATGTTACAGGTAATTTAGAATACCGAATAAATGAAAGTGTTTATAAATAGGTAGGGATGATTTTTTTTTAAATAAACTTTGAAAGTTTCCCATTTTCAAAATAATAATTTGGATTATGTATCCGTATCTTGAATTTAATAGAAAATGGAACTACTCAGTAGGTATAGTAGGTACGTATTCTTTAAAATGTAATAAGTATTGTAAGAGCGATTGAGATTTCTAATAAATGTTGAAATCAGGCGATTAGAAATGATGTCGAAAGACTAAAATTTCTGAAAATAAATTCTAAATTATCTTTCCAATGTACATAATTTTGCATCAAATTTTTTCAAGTTATGGCAATTTTGTCGAGAGAAGATAATTTATCGACTTGATCTCGCCTATCACTAAATTTATTTACGATTTTCCCAATTTTAAGGATTTTTAAAAAACACCCACATTAACAAGATCTCAGCTCAAACTACCGACTGTAACTGTCGAATGAAGTTAAGATTCCCTATCACAACCTGACACATTTCTCACGTCTAAGAAGACGACGCGACAACTTTGCACACATCGATGACACGTCAACCACCCCCAAACATCAAAAACTTCAATGGCGATTGCCAAGTATTAAAATACACTTCTAAAAAATTTACCTCGTGTAAAACTGATGTAGTATTTTCACCATTTCACTACAAGGAAGACGTAGTATTTTCAGGAGAAAAAACCCTCTTATCTAAATTTCAAGCTCGTTTCCAACACTAATGCAACTAATTTCGACGCTCAGCATTCTGCAATCAATCGAAAATCCTTCGCACATACCAACGCAATAAGTTGGAAATGAATTTAGCGGATAAATTTTTCACTCTACGCGATAAATTTCGGTACGCTCATTACGATCCAGACGCGGGCGATACGAGTTTAAAATTCATCGCACGAGTTACGAAAGGTCAACGAATTAAAAAAAAAATGTATGTAAGTACTTCTCGATGTGAAATTCTTTCATATAAAGATAGTCGAGTCGTACTCTGGTACGAGACTTGCCGGGAAATTAGAAGTCACCATGTGGCAAATACGACGTACACATACCATAAAGAGGCGAAGAGAAAATTACGACAAAATACCAATATATTACGTGCCTGCAGCATCACGACGCGACGCCCAGGACTAACTATATTAAAGAATCCACCTTTAGACAAACCTTTTCGTTGGGTTTTAAATTATGAGCACGGTGGAATATACAAGTAGTAGGTACCTAGAATTTTTCTGCTGCCATCGTTTGCACTGCACAGGTCGAGGCTTACGTCATATTCGTTTAGCAGCGGAAAATTTGCAATTTTCGTGTTTAGGAAAAATTCTCGGGTATTAATAAAGTTTTACGTCGACTTATTATTATACCGAGCCGGGCTTAGATAAAAACTCGTGCTTTCGAGCTTTTCCAATGAAATACGATATTAACAATTCGGGTATACCTATTTTTCGTGGTTGTTAAGGGTATACCGACGTTCTATATCTACGTTTATAACGTATATATCAGACGAATACACACACGAGCTTACGATAAGTGCATTATACGATGCTATGTTATGTAACGTAACGAAATTCTCTATCAGTACATACGTTTGACAGACGAATAGTAATCGGATTTTCGTTCGGGAATGAATAAATTGAATATCGTCTAGCGTGTAACAGATGTCACGCCAAATAAAATACGTGACGTTGCCATAAATTGTCGCAAATTCGGTCTAAACCGTACCATCTAAATATATCCTGCAATCCCCTACCTAGGACCTAGGTATAGGTACTTGTCTTACGTAGGTATAGTATAGGTAGAATTTATCAAATACTTGGCAACTTTTTTTACAACCCCTTTCAATTCCACTACGAGTAGGCTATCATCAGTTTCATCTCTCGTATCTCACCAAAACCTTCGAAAGGACGAAATTTTTCAAAAAAATCAGTTGTGGTTCCATTTTTTAATGCTTCCCTTTTCCGAGGGTCCAATCACCTTTCCAATAAATCTCCCTATCCCTGTACCTAAAGCTCTGATCGAAAAAATTTCCAAATAAAAATTATACATCATATCCCTGAGCACATTTTTGATTATAAGAAAAATTTCTTATACGACCCCTAGCTTCCTTTCCTTCAACTCTGCAAATTATTATTCCAAATGACTGAAATATTCAATTTTTGCACTATACTAATTCACGACATGAGTAGTATTGTAGTTTTGAAATCTGAAAGACTGGGTTAAATTATTGGGAGAAAAAACTGTACATAATTGGAAATTAGTTGTTCGAAATTTATGAAAATCATTTAAAATGTTGTAAAAGTTGTGAAAAAGTTGTAAAAAATGTTGCAAACCTAAATTGTAATTTTTATGAATTTTTGGATCGTTTCCACAACATTTCAGATATTTTTAATGATTTTTTCACAACTTCGGCAACACGACTTTTCCAGAATCTTTTCAGCATTTTCAAAGATTCTGTTGAGGTAAGGGGCTCAATCGGCCTCTTGTCGAAATTCAAAAATCTCTAAAATTTTCCAAGTTTAAAAAGTCAGTTGAAATCAGCATTATCTCTAAAAAAAAAAGTTTTCCAAGTTAAAAAGTCAATGTAAATCTGAAAATTTTTCCAACTCCAAAAAAGTTTGACATAATGTCTAAAAGTAAGCATTCTCTAGAATTTTCGAATTTCAGAAAGTCAATGGAAATTTGAAAATTCTTCCAAGTCCAAAAAAGTCTGACATAATGTCTAAAAGTCAGCGTGACGGAATTTCGTGGAATTTCGTCACGGAATTTCTTCTGGAAATTTTTCGTTTTGGTCATCGCAAAAACATATCCTATGTTAAAAGATAAAAGTAGGCAAAAAAATAAAATAAAATAAACATTTTATCATACTTTTTTGGATTTGGGAAAATTCTTTAGATTTCCATTGACTTTTAGACATTATGTCACACTTTTTTGAACTTGGAAAAATTTTAAGATTTCCATTGACTTTTAGATGTTATGTCAGACTTTTTGGGACTTGTAAAATTCTTGAATTTCTACTGACATTGAGAAAGTTTGTGAGACTTTCTCGGACTGTAAAAAATGTTCAATCAGCAAAAGCATATTATCCTATGTTTTATAGTTTTTATTCCAACTCATCAACCCCTTAAAACTTTCATCTGCACAAAAATCGATCAATTTTTCTCGCAATTACAACCCACCCCATAGAAAAAAATAAAAAAAGTCGTAAAAAAAAGCAAACGAAGAAAGAAAAAATCCACCTTGTAACGGAATATACGCTTCTTCGTGGCAGAATGAACTCGAATACATAAAATAGCGTGCATTCTTTCGGCTCCCTTTCCACCCCTAACCTCGATCCGAAAGTCATCTTTGCGTATTTTAAAAACTTGCACATTTTATCGTTTATTCCTTTTCATACATACGAGCCGAGCCTTATGAATTTTTTATTCACATTTTTTTTTTTCACTCTATGGAATGTCTCGAATATATACGTACGTTTTCGAAAACATTCGGCGTCCATTTATGAAATAAACGCTCGCTAGCCCGAATATCTATACCCGAAAAATGTACAACGAGTATGCGATCGGTGGCGGCGTAAAATTTACATAAACTAGATTCGATTCTCGACGTCGAGAAGGCAAAGGGAAAAAATTCAACGAGAATAGGCGTCGAGAATTTTACGGTATCCAATAATTGCGTCCTGTGCCGCGAAGTTGCGAATATTATACGAGCATATGTCGAATATACTAGAAATATTTTAGTCATTTTTAACCGCAAAGACGAACAAATCGAGATGTGTGAAGGAGAGAGAAAGGCCACAGTCGAAAATACCATCGGCTGAGAAAGTTCAAGGAAAATTTCACACAAATGTACATTGCACAATACGAAAACGATCCAATGGGTAAATGGGTTGAAAAATTCAACGGTACTCGCGTAAAATTTTCTAAATTATAGTATCATCTGCGAAAGTATTCGCACTTACCGAAAAGATGAGCATGGAAAAATATCGAAGTATCATTGCATAATGCATATCCTTCTCCCTTGAGCGTAGATTGAAAATTTTCGTTTCTGATTGCAAATAAAATCTCCAATTTTTAGGACGACTGCATCGTATCCCATTTTCCAATTAAAATGACAGTTTTGAGACTTCTGAAAATAGAGAAAAATTAGAAAATAACATTAAATAAGAAACGTATTGAGACGCCTACGAATAGAATAATCGAAATCGAAGAAAAAGTGTTGAAAACAATGATTAAAGAGATATTAAAATGATGTAAAATTCATTAAAATGACATATTAATTTCTTCAAAATGTAATTAAAGTGGTTCAGAACAGCTGAAAAGTGGTTGTTAAAGTTTGAAATAACAGAAAATTTACATAGGTAACATGATTGTAATAAAAATCATTAAAATGACATTCAATAAAAATAACGAATATGATTTCAAATTGATAAAAATTTATAAAATTACAAAATAAAGATGCTCAAAATTTCACAAAGTTTGTTCAAAATGTTATAAAAAAGATAGAAAATTACCGTACGGGAATCACTGAAAATTTTGCAAAAGTTATTCAAAACTCGTATAAAAGGCATAAAACGATGTAAAAATGTTCAAAATTTCATAAAAATTATTGAAATGTTGCAAAAGTTGTGAAAAAGTCGTGAAGGTTGTCTAAAATATTGCAAAATTTGTTCAAAATTTCATAAAAATCATTAGAAACATTGCAAAAGTTTCTAAAAAGTCGTGAAAATTGTCTGAAATGTTGTAAAAGTTGTTCAAAACTTCATGAAAGTCATTGAAAATGTTGAAAAAATTGTGAAAGTCTTGAAAAATACCAGAAACGGTGTATAAATTTTCAAAATTTCATGAAAAAAATTTGCAAAATTTGTGAAAAATTCGAAAGAAAAAAATTCACTAAGCAAAATAATACCTTATGTAAAATGATTTTTTCTCAATAGTTTTCTAATTGTTACAATCAGATTCTTTAATTGATTCGACTTTTCATGTTGTTATAGAATTTTCGTGGAAATTTTATACTTAACTTGTATTGAATTTAAAACACAATTTATAAAACTTTGAACAATTTGTATTACGATTTGCACAATTTTAATGATGATTTAGGCTTATTTCGGCTTTAACGTATACGACTTTGATATGAAAATTGAACAATTTTTTCAAAGTGTTCAAAATTTTTTAATTTCTCCAGTTTTTATTGGCTAGAAATTGAAGATACCTACGTATTTATAAATTTCAAACAAATTTTATTACATATATAAGCAATTTTACGAAAACTTATCAAAATTTTACGAATTTTGTGAATTTTTACATTTTTTTAATGTGATTTTTTGACGATTCTCAAAAGTATTACAATAATATTTCGTACAGTTTTCTAAAAATTTCTTCAATTTATATGCAATTTTGAACAATTTTTACGACCATTCGACAATTTCTTCATCACTTTTTACAACATTTATATCAAAATTAAAAAAAATTAACCATATTATTTTGCAACTCACTTCAGCATTTCATCACTTTTGTTTGTTTTTTCAACAATTTTTTTCATGTTAGCAATATTTTAGATTATAACGAAAGAACTGATGAAAATTTTCAGAAAATTTTAATGATATTAGTTTAATTGTATTTAATCGACTCTGACCCCTCTGTAAATTTAAATTTATGCTAATTCTCATTAAAAACTGATGATATTTATTGCATTCTAAACAATTTTTCGAGACATTTTTCAAAATTTTGATAATTTTGTCAATATTTTTATTTTTGAACACGATTTTTCTGTCATCTTTCTAAACTAAGTATTGTAATATTTTCTACAACTGCAGTCTCGAAATTTCAACAATTAATATTTTATTTTCGGCAATTTTTACAAAATTACTCGTATTTGCAACTTTTATGGAAATTTCACATTGCAACTTTTCTAGGATATTTCATCGGTTTTTTGAAATTTTTCAACAATTTTAATAAAAATTGAAGATTTTATATAAGTAACACGTGACGTGATATTTGAAGAAAATTGTGCCAGTTTGGATGAAATTTTGATTATTTATTTCAATCATTCTTACCTTACAAATTTTGAACTAAGTTGATGAAATATCCTACAGTTTAAGTCATTTTTTGTAATTTGCAACATGGGATTCAGAAAGAAATTAGAAGCCTATCTTAGAGTACTGGGGAACTACTTATTCAACAAATACACAATCATGTTTGACAAGTCGATAAATAAAATCAAACCACCCATTAACAAGATGACTTGGAATTCAAAATTTCCCAATATGTAAACTTGGCAACGCTGCAAATCGAATCCCCAAACCGAATTTTCCTTCGTCTTATTCTGCGATTCGAATTTTTGCTTGGAACTCGATATACTAGTTTATTTACGAAAGAATGGAAAAGGCTAACATTTAAAATCCGTGGTACGACCGCAGAATGAAGAACTCGACACCATCGAAGCTTTATATTGGCTTGTTGCCTACAGTTAGTAATTCTTTCCATGAATATTTTTCCGATAAATTTTCACATCGAATACGAGAACAAAAATAGGCGTGGTTAAAGTCACCACATAGCCAAAATAATTTTGCAGCTTTTAACACTTCGACATATGCCACATTATTTTTTTCTCAACAGCTTACAAACCATACTTCCAAAAAAAAATCTACACGACTACTATAAACCTGATGTACAATAATGGTACATTTTCACACGTAGGACGAAACTACCCATACATATCAACAGGTTTGGGAACTGGTGAAATTTACTCATCACGTGAAAAAAAAACATCAATTAAATTTGCATAATCTCGGCAACACCTGAGGAAACATGCGAGAAAAAAAATTACAATACGAAAGGGAAAAACCGAGCCAGGCTCTTTGGTTACAAGCCGCGAGATGAGAAAAGGTACGAGCTGGAAAAAAACCTCCAAGAAAAAAAATTTAAAAATACGCTTTACAAGCGCGAGCTGATACACTGACATTTAATTTGTTTTTTATCCTTTAATAAGATTATATTTATTCACATTCGTTATCCGCGTTGTATCCTTTTTAATGGGATTTGATGAAAGTAGAAAGGTAACCGAATGAAAGTTGGAAATTACACGGCACCGGCGCAAAATGAGGAAAAGAATAGTTACTTTATTACCGTCGCGGGACCGAGGGCAAATTATTCCTTAGTAAAGATAACAATGACGCTATCTCTCGCGAGAATTCCAAGATAAAATTCGCTGAAATGCGCCACCGAGAAAGGTTTACGAATAGGTACGTCTACGTACAAATACATACCACGTTTGCGAATTAAAGGTTATTAAAATAATTATACTCTACCGATTCTTCTCTCGTATACGTATAGTAGGTATAGCTATAGGTACACCTACACATAATGCATTATAAACATGATTCATTTACGTTTTAATTTAATGAAATAAATTTTCAAAATATAACATGCATTACCGCATTATGTGTATTGTATACCCATCGCGTTGCCATAAATAGTATAGTCGTAGTCGTCGTATGCACGAGGAGGTAAGGTACCATAAGTACGAAAATGTGCATTTGAATGCAGATGGCGGAGCGAGCTGCGAATTTTTAGACGGATTTTCCACCGCAGATGAAATGAAATGGCAACTCATGCACTTAACTTGACCTAGTTCAAAAATTATACCGAGGTAGAAAAAAGAGGAAAAGAATACTGTTACAGAGGACAGATTTGATCCAATTGGGTAGGTACCAATTTCATAATTTTCTTTTTACTGTTTCAACACGAAGTCATAAGGTTATAAAGGGCATTCCGTGGTATGAATGGTGAATATTTTTTCCTCGAATTCTTAAAACGTTTATGGAACATTGCTGACCACCTTTAAAAATCATATTTTCAACAAAAAAATTACCCTCCACTTCGCTTGGCCCCCATTGTGTATAAACAGGTTTTCTAGTGAAAAAATTCTGTATGGACGTGAATAGAAAGAAAATTTTGATGCTACCGAAAATGTATAAAGAAGTTAGGGTGAAGTGAAAAAAAACATAACTCGGATTTTGACCAAGTCCAAAAAAGCGGTTCATTTTGAGTTGTAGATGCACCATAAACAATTTTAGACGCTTAGTTTAGTGGAAAACGAAGCTGGGATTCTCGAAATGGAAGCACTTTTGAAAAAAAAACATGATTTTTTGTTAATTTTGGATAGTGTCACTAGCCTGGCACCTTGGCCACCCCTTGAAAAAGTACTACTTGAGTTTCTAAAATTCTATAGGTCATTGACCTCGAAATTGGACATCGATTTTTGCCCTCTAACAGGGGGTTAAAAAGTTGCAGATTGCGAAAAAATCGAGATTATTGAGTTATCAAAAAAAAGTACCCTCCACTATGACAAAACTAAACTTTCAATACGTTTTTTCAAAAAATTCACCTATTTCAAAATTAGCCAAAACGACATCGTATTTCGTATCAAAACGTGTTGAAATGCGTAGAAAAACTTCACCCTACGCCCTACGTTCAATGAACTTCGAGGGAAATGAAAAAAAAATTCAATATGATAATAGTTGTGAAAAAATACTCAAAAATTTAAAGTCGTGAAAATTGTTTGAAATGCTGTTAAAGTTGCACAAAATTTCATTAAAATCATTGAGCATGTCGTACATTGAACAAGTTATGAAAAAGTCATTAAAAATGTTTGATATATCGTAATTTTTATAATTTTTGTACAGTCATCACAAAATTTCGACATTTTGATGATTTTTATGCAATTTTGACAAACTTTTGTACAACTTTCTGGGCAATTTTCACGACTTTTTCACAACTTTTGCAATATTTTCAATGATATTATTGAAATTTTGACAAACTTTTATAACTTTTTGGACAATTTTCACGACTTCTACATAACGTTTGCAACATTTTCAATGATTTTTATGAAATTTTGATGAACTTTAACAACTTTTCTAATAATTTTCATGACTTTTACACAACTTTTACAACATTTTCAGTGCCTTTTAATAAAATTTTGACCATTTATACACCATTTTACGCGTTTCTTACGACTTCTCCACAAATTTTTCGTGATTTTCGATGAATTTCTATGAAATTTTGAACAACTTTCACAACTTTTTAACAACTTTTGCCGAATTTTCAGTGTCTTTTAATAAAATTTTGAATGTTTGTATACCACTTTACACATTTTTAGCACTTTTTCTGAAATTTTTCAACATTTTCAAGACAATACTTTTTATGATTGTTTTTACATTTTAAACAAATTTTCAACTAATTCTTTTGAAAACTTAAAAAATTGTAACGGAATTTTCTATGGTTTTTTTCTTCTTCTGACCGTTTTCACAATATATCAAATGATTTTTTTTTGGAATTTTCAACAATTTTAACGATTACTCCAGCTTCAATTTTTCAACATTTTTTAAAAAGACTAGATAGACTATAGAGTAACTGACATTGACACGAAAAAATCACAAAATGTTTTTAAAATTGATTTCGAATTTCTTTTAAATTTTTCTACGTAACTTTGGAAAAAAGTAATAAGCAAAAAGTAATCAGAAGTAAGCAAGTTACTTAAAAAGTCCCCGTCATTTCCATACTACCCATGAAACTATAAAACATAGGATATGCTTTTGCTAATTAAAAAATTTTTCCAATTCCAAAAAAGTCTGACATAATTAGTAAAAGTCAATTAAAATCTGAAAATTTTTCAAAGTTCAAAAATGTCTGACATTATGGCTAAAAGTCTGCGTCACGGAATTTCGTCACCCAATTTCGTGACGGAATCCGCGAGATCACTCCCCATAGCAAAAGCATATCCTATGCTAAAAGTAACCAGTTACGATGCTAGCTTGAAATTTCATTGGTAATCAATCACAAGTTTTTTGAAACGGCTGCATTTATCCCATGGAATAAAAAAATTCCACATTTTCAAGTGAGATTTTGGATTCAGCTACGTAAATGAACAAATCTTTCGATTTTTGACAATTGAAGTAATCCTCCTCTCAAATTTTACGATTTAATTACATTCCTGAGACTAAGTATCCTCTTCATCTTTCATTTCAACAAAAAATCCTCAATCAGGTTAATAAACCATTCTTCGGAGGGAAATCCGGCCATCACTTAGTCGCCCACAGCGACGCCATTTTTTACTCCGACTCCGAGACCCTACGTTAATCGTATCAGTGGCGCTGAATACACAATTTCATACGCTTTTTAGTTTCTTAATTTCCTTGCAAAAATGGAATTCGTATGGTACGCGTACGAGAAGAGGCAAACACCACGTTCAATCTTTTCCAACATATGTAGCCTACCCTCCGGAAAAAGGGGAAATTTTCCGCGGATAAAATGGCCAAATACGTAAAAATACGAAGGAAATTTACGACTCGCTATATCGAAACGAGTGTTTTCAATCGACACAGATTTCCCGAACCAATAAAAGGCTAATAAAAAGTCGAAAAATGTCTAATTCGAGACGCGCTAATCTTTTATACGCTACTTTTCGATTCTTTTAGTATTTCGACGAATTTTATTATACTATTTTTTTGCATCTTTTATCGATAGATATATATGCAATACGTATACGAGTACACGTATCGTATAATCGGCGGAATCGATACATAAAAATTTCTTATTTTGTAATATCCGCCTTGGGAATCGCTTTTCTATACTTTTCAAACTTTTAACATGTCATCGATCACATTGAAATTGTTTCGTATTGGTCATCTCATCGACTACCCACATTATTCATTTTGACGTACGTTCTCTCAATCGTAAACATTTTTATACCGGATGTCACGTCGTAGGTACTTGAAAAATTTGTTCGATTCGTAATTCTTCGTCAATTATTCCCTACTACGAATGTTTCTCGTCGCGGGATTAAATTTGTCGATTCATTTTTTCTCTCTTCGACTTCGTGAGGATAAAAATACTTATATTTAGAAGAAAAACAAGATCTAACCGCAAAACCGCTATAACTTATCGAAAAGAAAGATCTCCTCTGCGAACCGAGTTTGCAGCAGTTTCGCCCCCTAAAGGCGAACCTCTGTGTTGAGTTTAGCATCATGAACGAGACCGGCCGGATAAAACTTTAGCCCTAATATCGCCTTATTTGCAATTTCTCTTGCAAAAGCTTATCTCTTCCGCAGAATCGAAAACATAGGATTTACTCAAAACAGCGACTTAAATCGAAAAACGTGCTCGAAAAAGTTTACTCCTTAATTTAACACGACCGTCGGAATATAAATTATTTTTAATAATCTCGTACAATTTTTCTTCACCTTGCTTGGGCATATAAAAGTGTACGTAGGTAGGTTTTAGGCGAACGAGTAGTATACCTACTACGTCTCTACTTGTTCTCGTCTCGCTATAATATGGAAGTTTTCTCTCTCTCACTCCGGAGCTCTTTTATTCTTTTGTAAATTAATTTTTCTCCCACGAGATATGATATTGGTAAATATTAAGGATGCTTTGCCGAGCGCTGCGGTTTATTCGCCTGCATCTGGAAAATGCTAGCCCTCTACGTGATTACGGAAAAAGGTAAAATTAAACGCGTGTGCAAAAAATACATAATTTTATCCGGTCTCGTCTCTTCATCCAGTGCTGTAAGGTAACCCTTTATCTCTTCGACGGATATTCATAGAAAATCCCCATTAGCTACGATAGGTACGTAGGTTGGGTATAGGTATTTATCGTAATTACTTTTTCAGCGGAAGATTTCTCGAAAAATTGGCAATCGTCGATTTGAAATAGATTTTTCTTAGGAAAGTTGGCATTTTTGACTCCGAATGGAATCAATTGCATTTTCAAAGGCGTCTTATATTGATCGATTCGTTCGGAAATGACCCTGGAAACAATTTATTCACTACAGCTTTTCTGAATCAGGAAAAACACAAATTTTTAAAAATCATTTTCAAAAAGTTGCTCATTTTCGAGATGTAAAATTAATTCAAATTGGGAGTTGGGACGGTTTTCATCGAAAATAAAATTTATAAGAAATTGGTGTCGAATATTACCATTATTCGAGGTTACTGAACACGAATTTGATGTTGGATTCTGACGTTCACCTGCTTTCTTCAGCTAGGTTTGTAGCAATTGTATTTCAGATTGCCAGGCACTAGAAGTTGAACAAATTGTTGGAAATTTCGTTTGACGATGTTGAAATTCTCATAATTTTTTTTGTAATTTGATAACAATGGTCAAAAAGTTATCTAAAATTTTCTTTAAAAATTAAAATGGACATATATATCGTAAAAACAGCAAAAAAAATCATAAATCATCGAAAATGTTTTTAAAATAATTGTAAAAAGCATTAAACTTCTCGAAAATGTCATTAAAATTGCTAAAATTTCCATAAAGATTAATAAAAATATCATAACAGTCAAAAAATTATTAAACACATTGTAAAAGTGGTCAAAAAATCATTTAAATTTTCGAAAATTTCCAAAAAATTATTAGAATTTTCATAAAAATTGTTGTAAAACATTGTCAAGTGGTGCAAATATCGTAAAAAAAAGGTGAAAAATCATGAAAATCGTTGAAAAAAGTCCACGCCATTTCCATACTACCCATGAAACTATAAAACATAAGATATTCTTTTGCTCGTTGAATTTTATGTCTGATTTTTGACAATTTTCAAGTCCATAAAGTTGAAATTTTTCAGGTCCAAAAATTAATCTGAGTTCTTAAAAATTTTCGAAGACCAAAAAAGTCTGACATAATGTCTAAAAGTCACCGTGATAAAATTTCGTCTGCTTCTCTCCGAGATTATACCCATAGCAAAAGCATATCCTATGCTAAAACTGGAAAAATCGTGAAAAAAATTTGAGAAATTCCTAAATTGTGGATTAATTTTAAGCCAATTTCAACAATTTCACGACATTTTCGACAGTTTTCATGAGTTTTTGATTGTTTCTGCTACATTTTTAACGATTTTTGTTGAAATTTAAACAATTTAAGTAGGTATGTTTTTCACAAACTTGAACTTTTTTCTGACCATTTTTACATTATTTTCAATTTTTATAAATTTTTTTAGAATTTCGACGGTATTTCGACGATTTATACCACTTTTGAACCATTCTTATGATATTTTTACTGATTTTAATTTTAAAAATTAAAACAATTCTAAAGATATTTTTGACAAAATTCATGATTTCTTGACAATTTTTGTGCTTTTTAAAATGATTTTTACAAAAACTTCACCAAAAAATTCTTAAAATTTTCATAAAAATAATTTAAAATCTGAATGAAAGTCTCGAAAAATTACGAAAATCGTCAAGAATGTTAAAATTGTCAAAATGTGAATAAAAATCAACATTTTCAATAATTTTTAGGAAATTTTGACAAACTTTTACAACTTTTTGGGTAATTTTCACGACTTTTTCACAACTTGTGCAACATCAGACAGACAGACGTCTTTATGGACTTGAAAAATTTAGGGTTAAATTGTAATAATCAACGATTAGTCTTATGAATAAATAATGACTAACGAAATTGGAAAGGGATGAGTTTAAACTCAAAATACATATGTCACACATAAAAAAAACTTAACAAGACCAATTTTTAAAAAAATATTTCTCCAAATTGTTTTTTAGATTAAAGGAAATGATGAAAAACGTCTAGAAAGTCAGGAAATCAAAGCAGTCGGAAAATTTCGCTAATGAGTGCTAAATTCGATGAAAGCAGTTTTTGAAAATTGATTAGGAATAAATTCACGTTTAAGAGCAAATAAAAAATTTCAAAAAATGTTTGGTTAAAATTCAAAACGATCCACTGATGCGATTTCGAGGGAAAATGGTTAACATTTAACTAGCAAACCGAGTCGAAGTTTGGAGGCCAAATAATTATTTTATTTAATTATCTTTTAGACATGGATTTTTCCAGGGCTGTAGTCATAATTTTAAAAAAAAATTAGGGAACAAAAAAAGAGCAAAAATTGAAGACGAAAAAAAGATCTTATATTTTGTGAAAATGCGATTTTCATTGTCAATATTCAATTTTTTCATTTTTGCTTTCTCATAACAAATATTAATAAGTCGATTCAAACAAAACGAACTACATGCGTTTCAATTCACCCAACGACTAGATAATAAAATGTGGCTTGATTTTGACCAGAACCCCCTTTTCGAAGTAGGTAAAAAACTACTCGTAAAAACGCATTAACCAGATACTACGTAAAAAAAAATCTACCCTCCCTCTCTTCACCGAGAGGATGTTACTGTGTCTATGTAAAATTCTAATCAATGACTAGGTACATGTCCATCTCCATATACTTAGTTAACACATATACGAAATCTCGGCCGCTTTATCAATTCGACCCAGCCTAAGAGTTATTTTTAACCGAGTACATCGTCATAGATACGACACGAGCCAAGATACATTTAGAGAGGGTTACACTAGCAGGGGAAATGACATTGTGTACAACGAGCCGCATATATTAAGGTTAGAAATACACCAACACTATGTACGATTTTTCGATATACATAGGTATACTCGAAAAAAAATTGGAACGCTGCTTCCTTTCCTTCAGTCGATGTATTATGCACTAAGTAGCAATATTCTAATTTTTTTTTGGTCAGCTTATAGAATAATACAAATTTGACATCGGCGAGTAAACTCTCCAGTATATTCAAGGTAAAGGCGAATGGCGTTTGAAAAAATTTGGCAATTGCTCGTTCGACAGTAGAGTTACTCGGAGCCAAAGTAGTGTTGACGCGGCTTACGATCGAAAAGGCGGTCACCTGCGTTGAATGAGAATATTTTAGTCGACGATTCGCGATTACGTCGAGTGTCTTTGCTGACATTGAAAAAAATCTCGGATTCACGAACGTCGCGTACAAGTGCTTCATCGATGCTGCGTAATATTCGACTGGAAAAATAATAATGGTGTAGTTGGTTCGCGATTGTGGTAATTGTCGTTGTCGGTGAACATAGGTACGTATATCTACCAACGTAGCACATACCTACCTACGTGGTCACACGATCGCGAAAAAGAAATGCCAATCGGATGGCAAACGACACCGTGTTCGGCGACATCGAACGTCGGTTCGGTTCGCCGCAGTATTACGTTATAAATACGGTCACGATAGTCGGTATCTTCGTATCGATAGTGTTCATTTGTATACATCTAGTGGTCCATTTGCTAGCCAATAAATTACACAATTTGCCAGGCCATAATTTAGCATCGTTTTGCGTATCTCTGCTCATGGAGTACAGTTCCATATTACTCAGCGTCGTGCTGGAGGATTACATTTGCCCGGAGATAACAGCAGTAGTCAATTATTTCGTATTGACTTCGTACATGTGGATGCTGATGATGTCGTACGAGACGTGGAGTACGATTCGAACATCGATGCGGCATTGTGCACTGTCAACAGGCAATCGCTGGAAGCGTTTCTATGTATATTCAGCCTGCAGCTGGCTGATCCCAGCTTTGTTCCTAGCGTTGGATTGCATCGTACCGAAATTCAACGCCAATTACGTCATCAAGCTGGATCACAAAAGGTGTACGAAATACGATCCGCTGCTGACCATGATCAAGGAGTACGTCTTGTTGTTAATATTATTCTCGAATTCGTTACTTTTCGGCAGCTCGCTGTATTACATTCATCTAAGTAATCATTCCGTTCGGAATTTAAACACTACCGATAGCGGATTCGCCAAGAGGTTCAGTTTGCACATGAGATTGGTGCTGATCACCGGACTGACGTGGACATTGGAGGAGCTAGCTTTCTATTCTGGATTCGATGTTTTGTCGCTGGCTTTTCAAACTATAAATATGTTCGAAGGGTTGTTCATCGCCATCGCATTTACCTGCCGAAAACAAGTCTTAGATTCCATTAGATTTCTTAAATGTATATAAATTATTGTTGTTGTTATTTTCGAAGTGTTACCTTACATGTATCGCCATCTATGTAATGTGCCTACCAGCCAACGTACCTAGATGAATATCCTATTTATTTATTTTATTGTTTAAATGTTAGATCGGAAAGTTTGTCGCGATAAACGCCTCCTTTTTCGTTGGTACAGGGTGTTCCGGTATGAGTGCAACGCCTTCAATTCAGAGATACAGCTAGTCAAATCACATAGGTGTATGCATGTTTGCAGATCTAAAGATATCAATAGCTCGTTTTGTAGAGCTTGAAAATCTCTACAAAAATTAACTTAAAAATTTTTGTCTAACTAGCAAATTGAAGGAGCTACAATAATTCGAAAATTTTTAGGCTTTTTAACTCCTTCAATTATCAAGTTGGGCAAAATTTGTAGAGTCAATTTTAGTTGAGTTTTTTAAGTTCTACAAAATGAGCTATTGCTGTTTTGCTCAATTTTAAAATTGTAGGAGCTATACAACCAATTAATAGATATAAATGGCATGGTTTCCTGAAATTACATTTTTTCTTTAATAGATTATCGAAATGGTTTCTCATGTTTTCAATTTTGGTGTTGAGCGAAACATTATCCCAAAAAGGTCTACAAAAACTTTCTCTTGGAAAATTCTATCCAATTCAAAAATTAAAGGAGTAAAGCCAACAAATTTATAAATCATTGTAGCTCCTTCAATTTTAGTTGGGCAAAAATTGAAAATAACTAATTTTGTAGAGGTTGAAAAGTTCTACATGAAGGTTTCAAAAAAATTAACCTATCCATATTATTATTGGAATTCCAGCGTTCTGAAAAAATCACCATTATCAGGGCATAATTTTGCCCTTTCAAATCTTGATGCCGACAAACACATACATAGATTTATGTGGTTTGAGTAGCTGCATCTCTGCTTTGAAGGCGGTGCACTGCTACTGAAACATCCTGTACATATGTAGGTAAACATTAACTGTAGGTTATTGAGGTAAGTATACAAGGTGTCCCATGTTTGATTGGAAAAAAATGTAGCGGTTGAACATAAATCATCGCAAGTATACGTACAGTCTACTCTCAAAATTAAAAGAACCAGGTACGATACTTTGAAGCTTTAAAATTGTACTTTTTTATTCATTTTTTTTGAAAAATTCGAAAATCATCTCATATGAAAAGCGTTGCCAAGTTGTAGAGCTCAGAGAGACAAATCAAATTACTTATAGGTGTTCATGTGGCCTAATTTAAAAATTGAAGGAACTCGCAATAATGATAGAATCTAAAATCTAAGAAAAAATTGTAAAATTTGAAATGTAATGATGTTATGGTTCCTTCAATTGTTAAATTAGATTAATAAATCTACTCATAAATAATTTTATTCCTTTCTATGAGCTTTACAATTTGACAAAGCTAATCATCATTAAATTTCTAATTTTAAAATTTTTTCATTAATTTTCAATTTTACTATCATTAAGGGCTTATTAAATTATCAAATTATGCCAAATTAACTCGTATAAATAATTTTATTTTTTTTCTTCGAACCCTCTGCAACTTGGCAAGTAAGCCGTTCATCCAAAATAGAAATAAAATTTTTAAAAAATAACAAAAAAATTACAATTTTTAAGCTTTTAAGTATCACATTGCCTTCGATTTTGAACATAGGTTTTTTGTATACGTGCATAAACTATAATATCAGCAGCTGTATTTTTTCCAGTCGGAGATGGAGCACTCGGTATTTCAACGTAAATTAGTGTAATAAGAACTTCCATAAATTGAAGTATATTACGTAATAAATTTTTACCGCTTTTGTATTTCAATTTTTAAATAGGTATAGTCTTGTAATGCTGTTTTTAATGTTCAAGAATTCTTAGGAGCATCCATTTGCTTGAATATTTTGCATGGTAAACGAACGGTAGGTACTTACTCTGATAGAAAATTACATATCTCATCATTCATCAATACTCCTGCAAAATATTCAAAGTGGAAATTACTTGCATAATTAAACAAAAAATAACTATGAATTTGAAAAAAGAATAATTTGATGGACTTATAATAAGTAGGTATTTTGATCATTAGGTACCCATGTTGCTAGACGTACATCATGATTCTTAAAATACAAACTGGAATCATTACACAAATTAGTCGAGTAAACATATTTCAGTAATAATCATAGATTGTTAGAAAGATTTACTTGACAAAATCACTACCTCTATTTGATTCATTATGCAAACTGAGCTACTTCTCAACTTATTGCTTATTTTGTCGATTCTAAATTCATTTTTGACGAATGTTTTCTTACAGATTTTTCACCATTTCTTGAAGATTCTTTTTGCTATTTTATATTTGATTCAGGTGTAGTATGATTTCGGTATTTATTTCAGTTTCAATTTTCAGTTTTAGCAAATTCTGGACTCGGCTGCAGATTTCTCCTGTAATTTTGGTGATTCTTATGCCAGCTCAACTCAACGATTCCTTGGCTGTGGATTTTCAAACATTTTCAACTTTTATCAATTCTTCAAAATTCAATTTGTTTCGCAGAATGGAAATTGAGGCTCTTCTTTCTTGACTAGTTTGAGCACATTGGTACAATTTTATCATCTAAAAATTTCCACTAGGAAATTTTCTCGATAATCACTCGAATAGGTACCTTTTGAGCAGGTGTATTTTATTGCAGTAAAATTTCATCGTATTAACAGAAATAACACAAGCTTTTGAAAAAGCAATATCAAGCATGGCCAACACATTTTAAGCTGCTTTTGAATTAGAACAACGCAAAGCACCATAGGAAATGTGTATTTGGTACCATTGATATATACCAACTGGCACTGGCCCTAATTATCCATCTGTTAAATACTGCATATTATACAAATCGCATAATAGACCTAATCGGAATCTTGTACTAGGTTATTGTTATTATACCAATGTACGAATACGAAAAAAGAATTTCTCCAACACGCTGGTTTATAAAATGAAAAACTAAGGCCATTTTACGCCTTAGAATTGTAATTAGAAAAGGTCTTAAAGCGGCCATCAAGCTCTTCGTTTAACCGTGTAGTAAAACAATCACATAATGTGCCATTAACGCATTACAGTATGTTCGCTGTTCGCTTGATCCGTCTCAGCGTCGTATTTGCTAATAGAGCTTTAAACGCTTTTCGTTTCTATTACAAAGATTAAAACTCGTAATGTTTTGCTGCGGCAATTGTTGTTCAGCTCCGACAAAAGACATTCGTTTTAATAACGCTCAAATCGAAATTATGTTTTGTACTCGAATAATACCGAGAAATTATATGCCACCGCTGCGCAAACTTATTCGGCGATTACGCACAAAGTTTCATCTCGTTGGATGAGCTTTTGCTGCTTCTAATACTGGGCAAAATACGCCTTTAAACGGCTGAAAACGAGGAACTAGTTTTTCGAAAATTAGCCACGAATCAAAAACTTTCGCAATTCTGAAGCTCAAATCGACTCGACTTTACTTTCTAGATTTTATTACGTGTTTTTAAGGGGATAGAAGGATGCAACGGAAATTAAACTTCAAGAAAAGTTAGAAAAAATGTAACTTGCAGTTTTCGTCTTTAAACGTAGGTAGCTTAAATCATTCTCTAAGTACGTCCATTCGATTTCGATAGCAAAATCAATTTCCTTAGCAATGCATACAACATATTTATGTATTTCCGAATGGTCATAGTAAGTAAGGTATTAACGAGTTATCAGGTTTTTTTTCGATAAAATATTTCTTCACAAATAGGTAACTGCTTTATTTTACCTAGAATTTTTTAAAATAAATTTCGTTCCATTAGATATTTCATTATCGAATATTTGCAACATTTAGTGAACAAAATAATTTATGGTTCCTCAGCAGCTGCTAATAAATCTACTTTCATTCTTGGCGTTGCACTAGGTAAGTACAGGTAAGAAAATAAATTTGAAAATGTGTTCAAAAAACGACCAAAAAAGAACATTAAGGAAGGGGAAAAATCGAAATTAAAAAGTCCGGAAGTTTATTTTATGCCTTTCGACTTTTATGATAGTGTGCACCATTTAAAGATATTTGTTCGATTTATGGCGCCCATTTCGCCTTTTCAGCGACAAAATTCTTTGTTAGTCCAGAAAATTGTTACACTTTTTTACGGCACGAAGTACCTATAAAGTTTTATAGCAAAAATAACACGTGACACCGAACTTTGACGAAAAAAAACTTGGAAAAAATACGAGCATCAAATACGTATAAATGCAGCCAATAAGTTTACACGCCGGTTCGATAGGCGATTACGGTTAATTAAAAAAATATCTCCAAGTACCTATTAAAATTAACAGAAATGGGAACAGAAGTTTTTATATGAAAATGAAAAATGTTTGGAAATCTTTGCATTAAGTACCAATAAAATTCTATGAATATGGAATCTTAATCAGAAAAGGTTTCTTAAAATAATCTACGCGATGAAAGGAAATATTCTCATGAAATAAATTTTTTGCTTAGGAAAGGAGAGTAGGTAGGTATATCACACTTAGCGAATTCTTAAATAGTGATCACCCGAAGTTTCGAAATTTTTGAATACGATACCTATCCACCTAGCACTTACTAGTTACTACCGACGAAAAAATATCAAAATAATGGGCTATAGACAATTTTTGGACCCATCACGATTGACTTTCTTGACCGTATAGGCATGGAGTCACCGTAGTTGTTATTGTTCGGAAAAGCGCTGCTAAAACATCGTTGAAAGTTGAATCGAAGTAGCATTTGAACATCTTTCAACTGAAATAAAAACGTAACAAAATTCAACATCAAATATCAATGCATGATTCAGTAACTTGCAGGCAACTTTCGTTATTTATCGTTAACTTAATTCAACTGAAGTGCACGTATTGACTAACGCCACCTAAAGAAAAACTGATTTCAGGAACTGAGCTTCAAATTAGGTACTACTTAATTAAGAAAGAACACAATCTTACTTGAAATTAGTGCAGTTGAAGATGCTGAAGATCAGGTCGCTGCAGGAATCAACTACGATTTCCGTTAGTCCAACATGGAATCAATACAGCTACAATCTGCTTCTAAACAAATGCAGCTTTGAATTACAAAATAGAAAACTTGGAAAGCCCATAATACTTATACACGTATTGCTTCAGCTAAAAGCAAAATCGCCATCAGTACTCAATAGGTAGAGATACACTTAGTTCGGATAATCTGCAGCTAAGATGAGCCGAATGATATATTAAATGCCAACGGTTTCATTCACTCAGTAAAGAACAAATACTTACTGCTGGAAAAATCCATATACAGACACATGGTGTAAGAACTGAGCTACAGGTACCTCCAACACAATTTGAAAAATCACTCATCGAGCATTTCCACGGAATTCGATCTACAGAGATATAGGACTACGTGTATTCAATTGATATGAACAAAATCTCATAATGAATTGTCAAACACCGACTGGACTGAAAATATAATAAGGAACTTCGATTAGAAAAAGTGTTTCTGCAAAATAACAATCAGCAATTCACCATGAAAGGAAACAAACTTCCGTAAGAAAACCCATTTCCTAAAAGAGCGAGACGAAATAAGAATAACTTTGGCAAGAATTCACAATACTTTCTGAACATCTACAAAATACTAAAATCGCCAACACTCAAACTATTGAAATTATAACCTCGAGATCTTACAACACAATTTAATGAACACTTTGAAGTAAAAAATCAAAGTAAATGAAAATGAATCATAGTGTTTACTTACCTGTGAGATACCTGTGAGATGCCTGTGAGGCCAACTTTTCTACAGATAGTACCCAGCGATTCATGTTTAGTTTCATCAGTTTTACTTTTGGAATCATGAGATCATCATAGTTGAGCGCTGTTGTCATCATTGTCGGTTACATCGGCGTTAGCGTTACGCTTACAGTAAAGTTGAACTTTAATTATTCAAGAAATACTTGGTCTGTCGATTCCATTGTTACAACATTCAACAAGTGAATACTAGCAATACTAGCTAAATTAATTATGTAATACGTTAAACATACTATTCAATTACGTTTATGGTGAGAAACGGTTAATTCAACCGCGAACAACTGAATTAAATTACTAATAATTCATAATTCAATGCAACAGACACCGATAATTGAAGAAAATACGAAAAGAAAAGAAATGAATCCCCGATGGAATCACCGAGCGAGCGTCTGAACATGAATGAAATAAAATGACGTCTTGGTGAATCATAAATGAAAGATTGAACTTCAGTCTTCAGGGTTCGGTAGTACCACACAACAGGATAACTATTTGAATAATTTGATCACCGAATTATTTTAAATCTTAATTACCTTGATCCACTAATTCCAGGATTCAGAGAATGCAATATAAAATAATCAGTGTTGGAAAAACCGAAATATTTCAGTTTCGGTTTTCAGTTTTCGGTTTTCGGTTTT
>FIZU01033574.1:0-12059 GCA_900064475.1 Pseudococcus longispinus
GCTCCGCTCACTAATTTTGTGGCGCTCTTTGCGCTCTTTTCGCTCTTCGCTCTCGCTCCCGCTCCGCTCTTGCAGCACTGTAAAATTTTATTTAATTTTGTTTCCATCGTTGACAATTGACGTCGTTTCAGTTTCACAATCAGGCCAGGATTGGCAAATGCCAAATGCCAAATGTTCGAGCATTTTCTCATTTCTCTCGCCGGCAAATGCAAATTCCCAGAAAATACTCAAATTTTGAGAATATTCTCGAAAATTTAAGCAAATTATTTTTTTGCTTAAAATTTGGTGAAAATATCGTAGAAATGGTCAAACAATCACGAATTAAATCCATAAAAGTTGTAAAAATGATTGAAATTTGCTTTACCTAACAATCATTCAAAGTAGAAAATATGATGAAAATGGCCAGAAAAAACATGAAAATCGTCAAAAATGTTGTTGAAATTATCAAAATGTCAACAAAAATCATCAGAAATGCGTAAAAAAGGGCTCAAAATTCATTACAGTCGTCGAAAATTTTGTAAAAATACCCACAAAAATCATTTTTAAAAAAAAAGGAGAATATTCTCGACATTTTCTTCCAAAGAATATTCTCGAAAATGCTCGTGCTCATTGAGCAAATTCTCAGTAAGAATATTCTCTGTGCCAACCAACCCCTTCAATTTTGATGGCAGGCAAAAATTCAAGTTAAATGTCATCTTTTTCTACTTTATAGTACCTATATCAATTCATAGCCTTTCCTCAGGCCTCAGCAGTCCCTCAGGTCTCATAAAAAAATTAAAATCATTATAAGGAGGGCATTTGTTCAGTTTTTGATTTATATTATTCACTCATGTGGTTGAAAACTACTTTTAACTTTCAATTCAACTTTTTTGAAAAAGCATTTGTCCCTTAAATTTTAAAAGTAAACAACATGTTCATCTAATGTAATTTTTAGTGGTACTCGGTCGACCGAGTACCACTTGGATATGATCATATCCAAATTCCAAATTTTATGTTTGACAAGCCACTCACCAGGCACCCTCCATAAATTAAAAAATTTTACTAATTAATGAATTATTGTCTTCATAATTCATAAATATCTCTTTTCAATTTAAATTTACCAGACACTTCAGTTTCAGTAATGTAATAAACAACAGAATAGTTTTGAATTTCAGTGTAATTATCATAAATGAACCATGGTAATCTGCAATCCGCAAAGATCTACCTCCTGCCTGCTTTAAAATTTAAATTTTAGTAAATTTGTAAGCTAGGAACTAGGAAGCCTGGATAATGTAAATCTTTGTTTTCCTCACATTGATTGAAATGATTTTTATAAATTATTTCCTATCACAATCACACTACCTAAATTATATAGGCATAGGTATTGAAAACTATTTTCATTTCATTTTAAAATATTAAATACGTATAATGCTTCATTTCACGATCAGCGCGACCTGTTTTGGATTTATATCAAACCAAAGATGAGAAATAGATATAAATGAATTAATTAGTAATCGTTTCATTCATTCCATCACAGTTTTTTTTTAAACAGAGAGGTGATGTAGGTAAATATAAGATGGAATGTGTTCTAATGTATTTATTTTTAGAAACATTAGCTATGATTCACCAGCGTGAAAAAACAGTCGGAATTTGCCCAAAATATGAAAACATAAACAGTCATTAGTCTAAAAATAAATTTGGAGTATTTTAAATAAGCTCAACGACATAGCATTCATTCAAAATCAACTTCGTTACCGCGTAAATCGACGTCTGTGTCTGTGCGTGAACCTTTAACTTGTAAATTCAACTTTTTAAACGTAAGAATTACCTTTAATGATTAATTTTATAGTCTTTATTTCGTTTTTAAATCAGAAAATTAATCATTTAAAAAAATGTTTAGATGTCGTTAGTTCCTTTGTTATTCCGTGACTGGTGGGATGACTTCGATGGTTTCGACAGAGAACGTCCTAGCAAATTATTGGATCAACATTTCGGATTGGGTTTGAAGAAAGATGATTTATTAACCAATTGGTCATCGCTGTCATCGCCAATGATCAGACCAGGAAGATACTTCAGACCGTGGAAAGAACTCATTCCTCGCCAAAACAGCGGTAGCTCCTTGATAAAAACTGAAGGCAAAGGATTTGAGGTTTGAAAAAATATTTTTGTACCTATACCTACCTATTTTCAATTTATTTTCTGTTGAAAATTAGCATAGAATTAGGGACTTACTTATATACTTACTTACATTAAGTTGAAAAAATTGATCAAAAAGGATCACACTAAGAAATTAAGGCAAAACCAATTCTTTGAAAACATCAAATCAGTTTTTCTTTTTTTCTAAAATTAAGAGGTCTCTCCTATCTCTATATTCTAATATAAACTGATACTTTTTTTCGATGAATTCATAAAGTATACCTGAGAGATAAAAAATTGATTATTATTTTCTTGAACGACCATAAAATGATTATTTGTAATCGCAGATTGTGCTCGATGTCCAACAATTTGCACCTGGTGAAATCACGGTAAAGGTATCTGATGGCTCTATCGTTGTCGAAGGAAAACACGAAGAAAAACAAGATGAACATGGATTTGTTTCGCGACACTTTGTTAGACGTTATTTGCCACCATCAAGAGAACTGGATCTCGATAACGTAGTTTCCAGTTTATCATCAGACGGAGTTTTAACAATTTCAGTTCCTAAAATGGTAAGTGGTTCAATATTTCTCAAATAAAACCTTATAATAAGGTATGTGTCAGACAGCTGGTTCACAAATATTCATCACTTAAGTTTTAAAAATAACATTTTCACCTCATTTGGATTTCATACATTCATATTCGTATTAATTTCACTTAAACCTATAAATATTCACGAAAATCTGTTCTTATGTTAATAGAGCCTAACTCACACCGGAGAAAAAGTCGTTCCTATCCTTCAAACTGGTACTCCAGCAATCAAACCGACTTCGAATGAAACCCAAATAAAAATTGAGCAAGAACCAAAATGAAGTGAGAATTAATTAATGAATAATACGGAGACAACCCGCAGCGTAAGATTAAAGATGATGAGAATATTGCGTAACTTTTTATAATGTAACTAAAAATGTATCAAAAATACAATAAATTTTTTAAACAAGAAACATTTTGTATAGAATATTTTTCACAAAAATAAACATACTTATAATACACAAACGCAACAAAAAAACGAATAAAGTGATTAAAAACATGAAATAATTGTCATCACGTTTCACAAATAAACAGATAAAACTGAAGGAGGCCATAGGAAAACGCAAAATCTTACCAAAGAATATTGCCTGAATTCATCTACCGATCGAAAAATCAAAACGCAAAAACAATATTATGCTGTCTTCAAGAACAAACGTTCTCGTTATCGTCACCTTCGAAAAAATTCAACAATATCAATTTTAATATACGAACACTTGAAATGAATTGCGTAATTGATATTTTCTAGTTAAAAATGTACTCACTATCGCTAAATTCATCCGAATCACCGCCAACTGCATTCCAAAATGCTTTGACAACTTTTTCAGCTTGATCTAGTTTTTGTTCTGTTGTTAAAGATGACATTTCGTTTTTCATAGATGCCAAATTTTTAAAAATAATGGCCAATTGCTCCATATTTTCTGCAAAATTTTCAAGTTTTAATCACCTACATAAGGCAACAAATCAATCTACGTACGAATGAACCATTTACATACCAAAATCCTCCTCATTCACTGGCAATTCGTCTTCAATTTGATTTTTTCCATTACTGCTGTTCTCAAAAACTTGTGTTTTTATAGCAGTTTCTTCCAGGTTTCCAACATTCAATGAATCAATATTATGAACGATTTTCTCTACAAAAATACATAAGTACGGCATCTTAGTATTTGAATTCAAAGATTTTGATGTGAGAAACTCGTATGGAATATAATTAATAATCGTTCTAGTAACCTTTCCTAATCAAATTTGGCCATTGATGAGATTGTAAAATTTCGTTAACTCTATCAATTCCAATGGCTTCTGGAAAAGAACTATCACTTCCTTCTTCAACTTCTGGTTCAAGTTCGACTAATTCGTATTCATTTTTAACGCACCAATCATTCACTAATGACAATATGAAAATTACGATTAAATTACATATTTTGTCGACGAAAATTGGATTATTAAAACCATTATTGAGACCTGCATCTTTCTTGATTTCATTCAATCCGTTGCATGTTCTACAAAGTAAGATCTTTTCGGTGATGTTGAATTTTTCTACATAAGTTAACCATTTGTTCAAATCATTAGCCCAGTTTTCCTGAAATTAAATTCATTTCACTTAATACAGTACTTTAATTTGATCAATATAATATCAAAAATTTACTTCGTTAACGTCGAAATGCAAAATGACAGCTTCGACAGAATTCTTGAAATCTTCTGAGAATGTGGTCTGAAGATTTGCTGTGCAGAAATTTACATCCGCTTGATAATATTTATTATCGATTCGCCATTTGAAACAGGATATGCCGTCTTGAATTTCAATATTATTGATATCTTCGATTTTAATAATTACTGTGGAATGAAAAAGAGTCGATTAATTTCATAAAAAATCTGCAATAAGGTATAATTGTACAAGAGCTGTATACTTACATTTGATAATTTCTTCTGCTTTACTATCGTGGACATCTGTTACTAGCACACTTGGAAACAAAGTCATTATTCCAGTTTAATCGAATTGAAATGAATTCTATTCTTTATTTAATTCATAATTTCCACAGTTTCGATTATTTTACCATGGTTTTTCAACTTCAACCATCAACAAGCAAATTTTCCAATGATAAGGGCATCAAATGTAAATAAACATAAACGTGTGTGTTATCAGCTTCTGCGACGTTCTGTGTGTCTAAAAATCTTTTATTTGGTTGATCAATTTTGAGAAGTAAACGCAACAGAATGTTTGATTTGATGTGAATAAATTGACATGATGCGAAATCTGAGTTTGAAGTTCATCCATTCGAAGGTGAATAGTGTAATTTGCTCTGTCTCTTCTCACTCAATAAGGCACACTTCCAATGTACCTGTACCTGTTCCTGTGCCTATACGTTATCGTGATACTCAAATCAAATCAGCATTTTTGGTAGAAGTGATCGGTATGTTTAAATTCCATCATTATTGCTACGTTGAGAACATTAATGATTTAGCTCAAAAGTTGGACTTGATACAGATACGTTAAGCTGTTTCAGAACATGAAATCGAGCTCAGCTTGATATTTCTAACCCTTTACAATCTGAATATTTCTATGTATTCACAATATTTTTCTGTTTTAGGTATGACACGTAAAAAAGCTTTATCTACGATATTAACGAAAGAGCAATTTCGATTGACATCAATGGATTCGATGAAGCAGTCATTCGATATTTTAAAAGTAAATAATCTACTCAAGTATCGAACTTTTAATTCATTGTGTTTTGAGAATAACTATTGAAAACCTTATTTTCCAACCGTAGAATGTCGGATATGATTCAGCGATTGAAAACCATCCGGAATTATTGTGCATTGATTTCACGACTTTAAAAAATAGAATCTTGTTCATGGAGGACTGTGGTTTCAATAAAGATAAAATCCCCAGTTTATTGATGACGTAAGTGCATACCTATTCTAAACTATAATTGCATAGAGTAGATCTATTTTGTGATCAATTTTGTATTTCTGTTTGCTTTTGTTTCAGTTTCGATTCTCTTTACGACAAAAGGTTATCTACATTAAAACATTTCAAAATCTTACCAAAAACAGTAAATATTATCGAAAATTTCTTTCTTATTTGTAACATACCGTTAACTGAGAACACCATAGAATTCGACGATTGGGATAGTTTCAAAAGCATCTATTTAAAATTTTTTAAATTCTACGTTCAACGAGAACTTTGTTTAGATGACCAAGAAGTAGAGATAGTACTTAAACGAACAAAATTTACAAGTGTACGATACCTCAAGTACAACATAAAACTCATACGTGATGTTTTCCATGCACGCAAAGACGACGTAAGTTGATTTTTTTATTTAAAAAATCACGCAATTTTAAAAGAAATTAGTTATACATGATTACTTTTTTTTTTATTTTAGCTTCAGTTTATAAAAAACTTACTGCATGCTAATTCCGATAGCGTTCTTTATTTATTCAAAGAGTTGAAAAATCGTAAAATGAAAGAGATGACTAAAAGAAATCCGAAAGCAGCTGGCGTTCCTTTAGAAACAATAGCAAAAAATCACAAATATTTGCAAGTAAGTTTTCTTACTTCGCTCTTGTATTGTGATTTATGACCATATCTTTATACTTCCTTGTTTTTTGTTCAAAGGAAAAGAATATTACTTCAGTTGCGCCAACTTACGCGTCGCTGTTATCTATGAAGTCTGAATTAAATTTCAATCGATTATCTAAAGTATTGGATACCTACGAATTACAAGTTTATGTTAACCATCCCAGATTTATGGAATTACTTAACCGATCTTTCGTAGCTTATGAAAGGCTCGAAGTATTGAAAAAGCTTAACATGAGATGCTACACATTGAATCAATTGATAACGTCTGACGAATCGTTTATTAAGTACGAGAAAAGCGTTTTCAAGATGGAATCGTTACTTTCACAAAATATTCATTTTATTTTGTATTTTCAGACATATATCTAACGGTATCGATAAGGTACAGTGCAGAGATAAGATTACTCTTCTCAGTCAAGAACTTTCATATACTGGACCAGAAATAAAACAAAGATTACATTTGAATCCTTACGTAGGATACATACCATTAAATACTGTCAGAGAAACCGTAAACTATTTGAAAACGGTTGGATTTTCCACCGAAGATATCTTCATTTCGTTACCCCTTGTACTTTATCACAGGTTGGTATAAACAGTGATTTTCGAGAATAGTAAAATTTCATCCATTTTGTATGATTTTTCAAATGTTATAGGAAAGCGGTAGAAAATGCTGTGATGATATCAGTTCCCGAATTATTGAAATCAATGAGCTATTCTACTGATTACGATAAAACTAAACTAAAATCATATTTACCTCTTGTGTTGTATTGCATTGAGAAACATCATAATTTTACCGGTGATGGTGTTTGGATTCAAGAAGACGAAGAGTCGAAGGAAGTAGATTTATATATTGCATGAGTTTACTAAATTGTTAATTTATTACTGGATGTTTCTTGTTCAATTTGTTGTGATGTGATATCCGTATTTTTTTTAACACGAACGAAACTTAAATATTACATTTTTTGTTCGTATCCTAAATATACCATGAATATCGACGAATTTTCAAATAAAAGTACAAACATATCTTTCAAAATTTATTTTTTACAAAAAAAAAAGGAAGGAAAAAAAGGTAAGAATTCAACAAAATTTGGTAAATTTTCTATACAGGTAGAATTAATGTACGCAATATATTCTTATATTGCGAGAATTAAACCATTAAGATATTATTTAATAAATCAACAATTTTTGAAAAATAATGAAAAGAACTATGTTTTAAAGAAACTGAGATATGTTTATGTTTACATGAACATATCGAATAGGAACACATTCAAATGTATCCTATTTTAACACGAAAGTATTATCAAAGCGAAAGAGAAGAAATTAATAATATGACACATAAAACACATAATTTGCCTACAGGCAGTATCCAAATTAATAACTGAGTCGTGTAATATTGAGATTCTTTGAAAGAAGAAACAAAGAAAAATGAACATTTGGCTAAAAACTATTACTTACTATTTTAATACGTAACTGTAATTGTGTAAGTACAGAAAAATCCATTAGTTCGGCGTAAATTCGATAAAACCAATCATCAATTTTATTTTTCTGTTCCCCGAGTTATTTGGATATGATGTGAGAAAAATTCACACGGTGTCATATCCGAAAAACTCACTACGAAAAATGAAATTTAGAACTGGTTCTATGATTTGTACGCCGAATCAATGGGACACCCTATTAATATTAATCAACAAACAAAACATGAAATAAAACTGTAACTTGTGACTAGTTCAAGTTTCAGGTTGAATAATACCGTTTGTAACGTATCTGTCAAACACTTTTACCATTTTTGTTTAAAAAATCTTTTCAAGCTAAACATCGGTCGCGTTCGTAAAATAAACATTTGAAAAAAATCACATCATTCACATCTCAGTTTATCACATATCAATTCTTTCCCTGATTATTTCGAGAATGCTTCTTGTTATATTTGGGATTTGTATTTAACCTTTTCATGTCGTTTGTAATCGTAGAAAATCCTTCGAAATTTTCTTGATTCGTAGTTTCGTTTTCAGCCGACTTTGGAAGCTCTTCTGAACGCAATTGCTGAAAAACAATACAACGATATGAAATTACGAAACGAAATCAGCACTATCGAATATTTGAAATTACCGGTTGCAAAGAAGCTAATATTTTATTAGCTTTTTGAGCTTTGTGCGAAGCAATTACGCCGAGTTGTTCGTTACAAGGTATCATTTTCAATACATTTCCGACAGCTTTCGTCCTTCCTTCGCGAAAAACTAATCTTTGACCAACTTTTAAGTATTCTGGGTACTTGATGAAACGAAAATGAACTGTGGCTCGTTCTCCTGTTCTTAAACTTCGCGATGACATTTTTAAAATGTAAGCTGTTTGTCGAATACTTCCACAGTGTACTGTAACATTTTTTTTTAGTATGGTGGCAATATTTGCAGGACAAATGGAATGAATAATTTACCCATAGCTTGGTATCGAGGATTGATCGTTGTTGGATGATGCAATACTAAAATATCAGCTTCGAATTCCAATGATGCAATCGGTTTTAATGAAGGTGAAACCATCACCATTCCTTTTCTTATCTGCGATCTTTTTACCTGGAAAAATGTTACTTGTAATATATTTTCTGGGTAGAATATTGCACGACTTCGTGAAATTAACGCGAAATATTAGCAACACCGAATAAACGACCTACTTCGTTTATTATTTCAACCATATCAGTAAACAGCATGTCAAATTTAATCATGTTTACACAGATGAACTGGAATATTATAATATCGATTAACGTTATGCTCGTAATATTTCGTACCTTTTTCAAAGCAAACGAAGCCGTCTGACCACCTCTAACTTCTTTCACCAACATTCTCTTTCTATGAATACTACGTATAGATGTCGAAATGAAATGCCCTACGGGATCAGGCCCCAGTAATAAAGTATCGTTAACTCGGACAACTCCTTTCAACGTTATTCCTGATACTACCACACCAACACCCTGAAATCGATAGATAAAATTGATGAATAATGGAATAAAAAAACAAACTCATTAAAAATTACGAGCCATCATTATAAGTACCGGAACGGTATAAATATCGTCGATTTGGAACTCGGCAGGATCTTCGTTATTAAAGGAAACTCTGGTGGATAGCAAGTTCAAAAACATCTTGAGAAAATGTAAATTCTCTCCTGTAACGCTAGATACCAAAAATATTGGACATAACCTGAAATTAAAAAAAATGAAATAGTTAAAACCAGATTAATTTAAAATCGAATGAAAAATATAGGTATAGCTTACCTCTCGCATAACATATTTTTAGCACCCATTACAACATCGTCGATACTTTTAATCATAATTGGTACTTTTCGACAACCTTGCGAACGTAAAATTCTATTCAACATTTTCAACGTTTCGTCGAGTACGTTAGGAGGACACATATCAATTTTAGTTACGACAACGAAAACTGGTACATTCAAGGCTAACGCTAAGCCTAAATGTTCTTTAGTCATGCCAACGATTCCAGCATTCGCACCAATCTGTAATATCGTCGTAAATGTAATTCTATTCGGTATCAAAGTAGTAAAAATATTTGTTCAAATTCTTACCATCAACATCCCAAAATCAGGAGCATGACCGGTCATTCCAAATACCGTGGTTTTTAAATAACGTTCATGTCCGGCAAGATCGATGAAAGTTATCACTTTGGTAGACCTTTCGCAAATTTTTACCCAATCTAAGGATCCGTGGTCGGCTTTATTAACGATATTACCTGAATGAAAACAATGATAGTTATTAGAATAAATTTGAAGTACTTGAATAGACTCGAGTAAACATTATTATCAGTACCTTCAACATCAAAACCTAATATATCATTTCCTACAGAGCTCGTCCTTCCCGATTCCATTTCGTGCTTATGACGGAATAATTTTTGTCTCGCTTGTCCTCTGCCGTTATCAAGTTCGCCGTGAGTTAATACTCCTAACAATGTTGATTTACCGGCGTCCACATTTCCAACAACCGCAATTCTGTGATAAATAAGTTCGAACATTAGTTTTTCGTTTTAAATATGTTTCCCTAAGTCAAAATATCGCCATTGAGATGCCAATTTACCTGATTTCAATGAAATCTTGCTCCGATAGCAATTTTCTAATCAAACAATGACCAGCGAACCCTTCGTCTACTTTTCGTCTATTCAATTCAATACAATGGGCGTTTATTTGAGTCGATAATGATTTCAAGTTACTAATTGAGGATTCATATTCGTCTGTGCTTAAACCAGGGTCTTCGATTCCGGGTACTATACATTAAAACAATAATTAGTCAAAAGTTAAAATGCTCAAAAGTTATTTATGATGAAATACTCACCATCACCGACGCCAACTTCAAACAAAACGTCGCCATTTCCTTCGATTAAAAGTTCATTTAAACGATTCTCCCATAATTTCGACTCTTCTTCGTTTGGTTTAACTAAAGATTTCTATAAGTGAAATTATCATTAGTATATAGATTGATACAGCGTTAGATTAGATGATGAAATATCTTACCTTTCCGGAAATACATCTATATTTTTCTAAGAAATTTATTGGTGTTTCGGAAGTCCGAATAGAAAATAGGGATGATTTCGATGCTGAGAACATATTTGATTTTGGAACAGAACTCATTTCAAAAGCATTACTAACCAATACACAATCGCAAACGGAATGATAACACACTACCTGTTAAATTGAAAACATACGAGTACAATTATTTCATCATGGTTAAAAGTCGAGCTTTAGAGACAAGTTTCGATTTGTTGAACTTGACAAAGATTTAGAAAATAAATAAACACATACGAACGTTACTCAATGATCCGCATCAGCTGATATTTACATTTTGAAAAACGAAAACGAAAGTACCGAATCGATTTATAACTGCTTATAAAACTTTTACTAATCAAACATACGTGAACGAAATCGGTATTGGAAATGAATTCTATTCAACGTAGCAAATTACATAATGCAACAAACACGAATTAATTCATCATCAATTTTTTCTACATACTTTTCAGAAAATTTCTTATCAATGGACGCGTTGTCGTTATCAAACGATGGAGTCGAGTAGTACGTTATAAAATATCCCAGGTTCGCTGATGTGTCGCCTGCGTCAGCTGAGTAAGCTGAGTGTGTACTATTTTCTGCATTCAATTTTTTTATTTTTTTTTCTCAACTGTGTTTATCGATTCGAGGGTTTAATTTTTAATGATTGACACTTTGAACTTGAAAATGCTGTGAAAGAAAAACCTTGAAAATACGCGTTGCCATCTTACATCCACACAACAACGTGCCAGATGACAACTAAACCGCGCAATTTTTCAATTTTTAATCACATAAAATTCAAAGTGTAATTTTGAACCCTCTTCCCAAGGCCAGAAAATCAGCGATTTTTCAATTAACTAAAAAAAGTCTGCATGCAAACACCTCCTCCCCCTAACTGGCACGTTAGCATTTCAAACTCGAGCGTTGGATTTTGATGATTGAGATGAGGTCCCAGCTCTGACATGAACCCGGTAACCCCTCCCTACGATGTGGATTTGTGACTAACGTGAAAGTTGAAGCAAGAGGAAAAGTATTCTGCCCTCATTTAGATAATTTCTTACAAACAGATGGTTATAAGCTCGCTTTTTCAACTTATCTGTGTCACAAATTCACAATTACTTTTTCAGTATATAGGTACCTAGACCTACATTTCCATATAGTCTATCCAAGTTGAGATTGGGGCCGCTCAAAAGCGTAAATTTCTCTTTTGCAACCAACAATATTTATTTTTGCAGTATTT
>FIZU01033581.1:0-15138 GCA_900064475.1 Pseudococcus longispinus
CACATTTAACCCTCCAGAAGGGGTTAGAGTTGAGATATCGAGCTAAAAATTTTGTAACGGGGGTTTTAGGCCATAAGGACCAACTTCCATTGGATAATTTAAAATTCGGTGCTCAGGACCAAATCACCCCTATAAACCCGTCTGCGCTGTTTTCCCTACCCTTTTTCATTCGTCCCAAAAACAGCAATAATTTAAAAGTTTCATATCACAAAATTCTATTAAATTTTCATTTCTCGAATTTCTCCATCTAAATTCATCCACCGTTATCTGCAAGTCTCATTTCAACCTTTATTTCACACAATTTCGTCATATTTGCCTATAACTTCGCCAAGATAACGCCTTCAACCAACGACCACCCATTACTTCTCATCCCTTCTCGCCTAAACCTCCCGATGAAACGTTGTAATCGTAAAAATCCGCGTAACGTTTTAATCGCGCGCTCGACTCGGGGCCCGTTTTTGTCGAGCCAAATTACCGCATAAAATGGCCTAAAATTACCCTACCCCATTTCGTCGTAGGGTGAACCAAGAAGGAGAAAGAAGCACAAAAAAAAAAATGGAAAATCCTACGGCGGTGCGGCGACTTTAACCGAGCTCTCGTAATGAGATTTTATTAAAAGCCTTTGCTTTGCTAGATTGACTATCTCAGCCACAGGGCAACGGCCGGGACACGACGGAGCATCTGTTTCGGGTGAATTTCCGGACGCGAGTCGACGACTTGGGGAAAAAATTTGTCATCGTGGTGCGCGAATCCGTCTTCAACCCCCTGGCCCACCGTATACAAAACGCGCCTTCGCCTTCGCTGGCTTCTTTTTGTATTACAATAACAATAAAAACTTAATAGTAGCGTAAATGTATTATGTACGAGCAGGCATAAAAATAACACAAAACGATAATAAACGTAACCGTTAAGTGCGAATATAAACGGAAAAAGAAAAGGAAAAGCGTACCTATATAAATTACGTCGCCGCGTACACACGACGAGCGAGGGCGCGAGCCAACTTATATTCTCCAGCGCGAAAATTATCCCCTATCCTTGGCTTTCTTTTATCGCCTCCTGAACCTCCCCATCCCCTTCGAGCCCACTGTCTTTTTCACTCCCGAGACAACACACGTTCTTTCTATATCGTGTAAGGATACCAGTATAGTACTATAACGACCATAGTACACAAATGAAAATCCCCCTGGAACCCCCCTCTACCACTCGGCCCGAGCTCATTCCCGTTTTACAGGATTTTCCCAAATTAGGGAAACACTCGCGAGCGTTTTTATTACTTTTTATATTCCCTTTTTCCTTTCGCCCTCTAGCTCCTCAAACGTTTCGCGAATCGTTCGCAAACGATTTGTTCGACTAGGCGGATGCTGATTTAGCTCGAAATAATTATTTAGTACGGAATGAAATTATCATCTGAGGAGAAAAAAATGTGTTTTTTCGAAAGATCTTTGGGCAGCCAGCTTGATTTATAATAATCGAACAATGTAAGGAAATTTAACCCTTGTTCGGTCTAAAATACGTCTGTTGGCGAATAAAATTGCAAAAAATGCTCCGAAGGAACTCGAGAATGCCATAAGGACGATGAGGGGGTGTACGAGCCTCCCTTTTTAAATGAAACGAAACCGAAATGAATCGAGTCGTAAAGAGAATGAGAGAAAAAAAAAGAGAATATTCTCTCGCTTTTGGTATTAATTATGAAATCTGTCGCCAGAAAAATCTTTTCATAGTTACGCCGTGTATAACATTCCGAAACATTCGTTTTTCCGACTAATTACTCGGAATACAATTAAACGTGTTCCGAATGCGGTATATTTTTAATACTCTCACTCTGCGTAGTATTTTTGCGAAACGAAACGTTGCCAGCCGACCAAGAATTCTATATAGATATAAAAGGGTAGGTGAAATTCGTAGTGCTCGACGTAAATAAGGGTTACTTTTATACCGAAAAAAAAATAACTACGTAGCCGAAGAGAGAGAAAAAAAACACGAGCGTAAATATATTCTACACACACTACCAAAGTATATACGAATACCCCGAAAAAATATATATAGCGACGCGTTAAAGCAGATAAATTTTTGTTAAGATAATGAAAATAACGAAAGTTCTGCGGCTGCCGGAAAAAAAATTCGCTAATGGTTTCGTTTCCTCGACCACATAACAAAAAAAAAATCTCGTGTCTGAATGAACGTATCTTTTTTTCTACTCCTCGACCGTTTTCAACATATGTTTCAATTTTTACGTTTGTGCGGATTTTTTTTTAGTTTTTGTGCGAGGTAGTTTTGGTATTGGTGCTAGATACGATGAGATGTGGGCCAAATTCGTTAGCTGTATTTTTCCTCATCTTGTTTCATCGTATCAAGATGTGTAGATAGAGTTTGGCTGGAATACGTGTATGATGATTTAGTGTATTGGAGTTTTTCTCCGTGTATGGTTTGTTATGTTGGATGGGTAGCTGGAGCGGAGGAAGAGGTGCCAATTCGCTAGAACTAGGGATCGTTTCCTTTTTTGAATTAATTTATCCGTTCGCTTGGGATTTTTACCCCTGTTCGGTTGTCTGCAGAAATACACGTAGAAATGTCGAATAACGTTTCGAGAGAACTTTACGAGCTTTGTAAACCTGGAATAAAGTTTTTTACGACGTGAGATCTACGTGCAAAAGTGTATCTGTAATTTTTTTAGTGTGAGTTTTTATTTTTTTGAAATCCAGTATGCGTACACTTGGAGTACCTAGTACTTATCGTTTGCTTTAGGAGAAGTTTCTAGCAATGAAAAGTTGTAATTTTATTTTTTTAATATTTGTAATTTCGTCGTTTCGCAGAGTTATATCTTCGTCGTCATTTTTGAGATTTGGATGAGGAGAAGGAGGGGGGATCAAAGGAGTTATGAAGAGAGATCAAAAGAATATGGTAAAAATGATAGGTTATACACTTGGCCATGAACCTCAGCTCCTCTCATTTTGCTTCATAGTTCGAGAAGTTACGTAGATTCTTGAGCTAAATCCAATCACGACACGAGTAAAAATTGACACCACATATCGATCGAAATCCACCTGCTCTCTCTAGGCATTTTCAATGCCAATAAACCGAAGAAGAAAAGGACTCCGCTGCGTAGAATTTAATCGCATTAACCGCAACTCCGACCTTATCACTCCGGGTTGCAAATACGATCGAATGAGGCAGCAGACCGCATGTTGAAGGGATCCGTTAATCGTATGCGTACATACGTGTGTCTGTGTTACTTTTCAGAAAGTTATCTCGTTATGTATGCGCTAACAAAAGCAACCATGTTTAATATACGGAAGCATGTTATCGTTAGACGAGCTGTGGCAAAATAGCCGATGTCCCTGTTGACATTACGGTACATACGAATAGCTACGACGACGAAGACGATGCGACGGGAGGATGGCAAACTGGCAAGTATCACATCTTGTTGTGTACTCGTATATGTATATGAGACATGTAAATGCACATACTGTATATACGACGATACGAAGGAAGAAGAGAAAGAGTGAACCTAGAAAGGCACTCACTGCTAGACACACTTGTCAGAAAAATTTTCATCTTATATGTACCGGAATGTACGTTTACCATACACATGTAAAAATGAAATAGGGAAAAAAACGACGCGAAGCAGTATTTACGACGATTTGCGAGATCGCGTCGCAGTGTCCGCATGTCCGGAGAAAGAAAGGATGCGCGTGTGCGTGTAAATATGTATATAAGGAGAAAGCAGCCAGCAATATCGAAGAAAAGTGTAACATGGAGAAAAACGCTTGTTTACTTGCATCACGCGATTCTGATGTAATGCTGGTTCGATGTGCTGCTGGAGATGTTCGTGTTTCATATACCCATAGCCATAGGTACATACAAGGGCAATCAGCACCAAGGTATGCGCTATTGTATATCGTGTTCCTGTTCGGAGTATAATATGAGACAGAGACAGAAATCAGACGACTACATGTACCTAGGACTTTAAATAGATCGAAAGTACGACTACAAAATACGCATACGAATGATTAGGAATAATAATTTCCTCGTTATATGTGACAGCTAGAACCTGCATGTGACGTTAATTATCATCCGGGTTAACGGAAGTTCCAAAATTGAGGAAAAACCTGTATCTATATAAGGTACCGTTCGGTATATTATATAGAGATGAATGAGAAATAAATATATGATGGGATTTAAGGCGCTGTTGGCAGCGCGGCGCGCCCTTATGCAGGCGCACGACACGACACACGATACAATGTCAAAGAACGTGGTCCGTTCGGCGGCCAAGTTGCTAATACGCAGAGGTCATGCACTATTTGTCAAGGTAAAATATGCGCGAGTTAGGTCGTTTTTTTTCCTTTTTGAAGTCGTGTATCAAAGACGCGGAGACGTTTCTGATCTGTTGGCGTATGGACGAGAGATTTGGTGCGGTGTATGAACTGCCATGCCGCAGTCGCCCGGATACATTGAAGATATGGTAAGCCTGTGGCATAGGATGAGCCACCGCCACCGTATGGTTAATAAATCTTCGTGTGGCGATCGTCTTCGCTAGCATGGCTGCCGGGCATCGTCGCGTCGTCCGTGGTCGTTGAGCTTAACAATACCGATACTGGCCGAAGATGTGTAGGAAACTGTATATCTAAGAAGCAGCCTATTCTATGTACAGGTGTCTCTAAGGCGATGTTCGGTTTTATTGGATAGATTTTCCTGATATTGCTGGGTAACTCTATTGTTGCAGGAAAGTTGGTTACAGGAGACTTCACTTTTTGTGTTTTCCAAATAAGAAGGTTTTGATATTAAGTCCTTTGCATCTAATTTTTGTTGCAACATGAAACAAAATTTTGATAGTTTTCCAATGATATATGTACCTACATGCAGTTCTTAGCTTCATCATCCTTCCACCATTTTTACTTCTTTCAACCAACTATACGTTTTGGGTAGAATTTACCACATGAAAAACTTCTGAATTGAGATATTTTCTGAGTTCAGGGCATTTCACAGCTTGACTGAAGAATTTCTATGAATCCCCATAATTGGCACTATCACGAGTTGATCTTGTGTCTCCTAACATCTTCCATTTCAAGGAATTATCGAATATTATAACATTTGAAGTGCTATAACTCTTTTATTATTGAAGTTAGGTGAATTTAGCAAATGAGCACTTTTATAGAGCTTGACTAGTCGAATCGATCAAGTTATGAGCAAAGTTGACCTATCCCTCATATTCAAGGAGTTAGCACACCTATCAATCTTTTTCACTCTTATATTCCCTTTAAACTGAATTTCTCGACTTTCTATGTGCTGTAACTCTTTTAATATCAAAGTTAGACAAATTTAACATATGAGCAATTTTATAGATCTCGATCAGTGGCATCAATTATGTTGATTTTTAAACTTTTTTCATTGTATAGTTGTGTGCAAACCAAGTTTCTTGATTTTCGAAGTGCTATAACTTCTCTAAAATTGAAGTTATGTAAATTTTGCACGTTAGCAATTTTGCAAAATTTATTCCCTTTAAACTGAATTTCTCGACTTTCTATGTGCTGTAACTCTTTTAATATCAAAGTTAGACAAATTTAACATATGAGCAATTTTATAGATCTCGATCAGTGGCATCAATTATGTTATGTGCAAATTTTGCCTACCTTTCGTATTTAAGGAGTTATCTTGATTTTTAAACTTTTTTCATTGTATAGTTGTGTGCAAACCAAGTTTCTTGATTTTCGAAGTGCTATAACTTCTCTAAAATTGAAGTTATGTAAATTTTGCACGTTAGCAATTTTGCAAAATTCATTTAAAGGTATCGATGAAGTTGTATGAAAATTTTGCCTATCTCTCATATTTAAGGAGTTATCACAATTTTCATACTAATTAATTTCGTTTTTGAATGTCACTTATAACTTTTGACAGGCCCTCTCCCTTGACGATTGAAAAGTTAAACAAATTGTTCAATTTTACTTTTTTTTGGGAATATCCCCTCCCTTAAATGCTTGTCTGTCAACACCCCTGCGTATTATTAAAAAAACTGAGATCATTTCTATTTTCTTAATTTCAATCAATTAATAAATGTGTTTTTTGTTTTGTTCTGTTATAGGTAAGTGCCTGTGAAGATACTGAAATGAATAGTTGATTGCGTTTGTAGTATCATACTAATAACTTATATGTATAAGAAGAGCTCGTGAAGTAAGTTTGAAAAAGTAAATCGACTATAGAACATCTATCTTGAAATGTATCACATATGGTCTAAAAATCGTCTTCATATGCCCGATTTCAAATTCTTTTTGATTGGAAAATTTCTATACACATCTTGGACTTTCGGGAAAATGTCAGCGTTTCCTACGGACAGAAACGTCATGGATTTTATGTCGAATGTAGGTACAAGTAGGGAAAGTAAGCTCGGCAGTCTATAATTACACTACTGATCACATATTGTATACCACTTACTTGTAGTAAATCGACTTAATACCAAATACCTAGCGACAATCGAACCTAAGAGGTGAGAACCGTACAAATCTATCGCGGATGATTGAAGTTACACGGGAACTACACTTTATCGTGAATAATAAAAAGGATACGCGCAAGACCCCCACTCACCAACCTTTCCAAGACGCGCGAGAAAATCGCTATCCAAAAACGCGTAATAACTACATAGCCTCTGCCTGGAGTAGGTATCCTAAATGAAACAAGAACAAAAAAAATATATTATACAATAAAACAACAATCGACAGCTCGATACGAGAAACGGTATTTTCGTGTTTTTCCACATCTACACCTCTCAGTCTGTAACTTATTTCCGGTCAATTTACAAGTGGAAAAAAAATTATTCTGTGACGAAATTACCACCTTATAGTAAGTACACCAGATACGAGTTAGATACCTTTACCCGGCGACTTCTTCCCGTGTCTGGTATAGGCTCATAACAGGTGGAAAAAAATCGCCGAAAATGGAACTGGTCGATTTTTTCACCATGTTGCTACGTACGTTTTCATTCACCTTGCCAGAGTGCTGGTACGAGAAGAGGCTGATTATTCGAGCGGAAAAGTTGAAAGATGGTACAAGGTGCTGGGAAAGTATACGCTATACATATTCGAGTAGGTTATTTTAGACAAGGCGAGGTAATGAGACGGTTTGGCGTTGTAGAAATTAATAGGAGATATTACAGGTTGCCAGTGTCGGGGTTTTGGAACGTGTAACGGAAACATATATACCTGGAGGGCGGTCAACAAGTGTTATAATGGTTATTTTTTCCTCTCTTTTCGGCACGTTGTTGTTTGGGGGGTAGAAATCGATGTGCGAAGTGGACCGGTGACGGCGATGCCGATGCCGGCCTGCGGTATAAATCAAATAAATTACCAGGCTGTGGCGTTATTCGGCGTAGAATGCGGCTACGGTAAACATTTACTTAAAATGGCGCCCGCCGTTGATGAATGTGTCCACGGCGCGCAACAAGGTATATATGGTACATCTGCGTACGTCTGTGCGGTTTCAGAGTCGAGAGTCTGGCCGAGCTGTGGCTCGGTGACTGGAATAATTATTTTTAATTAAAACGAATACATGGATAATGCTCGTGTACGTGGTAAGAGCCGGCTATACGTAAGCATATACAGAGTACAGATTACATAATGGTTGGTGGATGTCGCAGTCGCATTCTACCTACTATAAAACGTTGTCCTGGCGCGCAAACCGATATGTGAGAGAATTTCTAGTTCGAGTGGATTGGCTTTTTCCCCTTTATTGTGTACTTGGGTATTCGCATGATCGAAATTCTTACACGCGTTCGCACACAATACTCGAACGAGAGAGGCCGGCATAGGCACGATTCCAATAGGTATCTGCCATGCCATACCATCATCCGCGATGAAAGTAAAAGTGAACGGAAAAATAGCGTGAAATTTTCACATCATACGTGCACTACGAGTATGCAGCGCATCGAGTACATAAAGAGTGTTGTTCTTATATACTCACACGTCAACAATCACATTTATGCATAAAAAAAAAACACCACGTTCTAACAACATAACTATGTATATGGGCTACGAAGCTGCGATTTCCTTCGTTGCTGAGGCCGCGATGTAATTGAATTAAAAATTTCTCGCGCCCCGATGACATTTACAACGCTCGGCAATTAAACTAAGGCTGAAAAGAATGGGTTCTCTCATTAATAATACCACGATAAAGAGCGCAGAGAGGAGCAAAAAAAAAACCGTAAAAATAAAAGAAGGAAAGAAGTGTAATTAAATGGATATCCATTATGTGTTGCATGGACGTTGCGTTGTTGTTACGTAGCTCATTTTGGCAGCCTCTCACCTCACCCCGCCTCCTTCTTCGTGATGCTACAAAGAATAGCTGGTTTTGTTTTGAAAATAAAGTATAAGTATGTACAAGCGGATGCTACACTGTAAAATAGCGTATAATAAGTGGTTACTCATTAGTAATATTAAAAATACAAATATTAACAACGGTCCGAAATTCATCCGGTAATTGATAAATACAGGGTGTGCACGGGATACGTTTTAAAAACGTTTTAGCAGACCAGTGAAGCGGTATAATGAGACCTGCGCCGGAGCCGTTCAGGTTGAAGGTCGAAAGATGGTGATGGTGGATCAACGAGATGAGGTGTAGGGTTGGGGTGGTTTTGGTTCTGGAAGGCACTATGAAAGAATTGACCCGTTGAAGAAAGTGCTTGGTAGATGAGGAAGGAAGTTGCATTTTTCATAAAATTTGTTGAAAAGTAATCTTACGGGAATAATTTTTTTTATATTCAACATCAGCAGGGTTAGCAAACTGAAAAAACGAAGTGTTTGCGTTGTTTGAAGCAGCCCCAAAATAGTTCGGAATATCTCCGAATGTCTGTACCACAAAAATGCATCCACAACACTCGTATATGTGTTGTTTGAAGCAGCTCCAAAATAGTTCGGAATATCTCTGATTGTCTGTACCACAAAAATACATCCACAACACTCATATAGTCATATCTACCTAATTGGAAATAGTTCCCTGTTTACTTCATATTTCTGCCTTCAAGTACCTGTACAAGCAATTGATAATTCTATTCTACACTCAAACAAAATGAACAAAAAAAAATACCACAGATGACATGAAGGTCGTGATACAAAGAGAGAGAGAGGTCCTCGTACTCTACAGAGATACACAGCTACCACAATACATTTTTTTTACCTCAACTTATAGTAAAGATATCGGCGAGATTAATGCGATGCTTCTCTCGTATTTATCGATGATACAGAATGAAACTATCCGATAGCGATTTATACGTGTACACAGAGGATAATTACCAACGTTTTGTAGTCGTTCGGCTGGCGTGATCAGAGTAGATAAAAGGTACTGAAAAGATGCGTAATTGGTGTACACTTACGGGAGGGTAAGAGAGTGTGATGAAGTTTTTCGCTGTTGAGTCGACAATTATTATTGCATCGGTGTGTCTAACTGGTTCGGGTGAATGTACGAAGTCCGAAGGGTACCAGCGGACTTGATATCTACGGATCGAGAATCCGAGTTAAATAAAGAGTTTAAAAAAGTGTCACGCGCCCCAGCAGTGATTTATCGAGCCACGAAATTGTGAGAAAAAAACGTGAATTTTTGGTCGACGGTAGTCTTTCTAAGGTAAGGTAATATTTTTACGTGTTTGACGAGAGAGGAGAGAACAGAACTTGCGTAACACGAGGGTGAAGTGAATGCGCCTTTCCGGGCAAGCCGAGAAATATGTTCGGGGAATAAAAAATAAATCACTAAGAGAGTTCACTTTGGCCGAGTTTGGTATGAGGTTGTTTGAGTAAATGGATATCCTGTGTTGTTTAAATTATAGCACCGATGTATGATAAAATGTTTACAAAATGGAGTGTGACATTCGGACCTTCGTCGAGGGTTATTTTATTGGTTAATTGTTTCAAACGAGATTGAGAAAAGGGTTCTATACGATGATACGGTTTTTATCGGTTTCTTATAGGTACCAAGGTTGCAACGGAATTGAAAATACGCGAGCATAAGTCCTACGAGCGGAGTATATTACTAGTTTATATGGATAGTCTCGTGTAGAAGAGAGAAAAAAAGAAAACGAAAATGTTTAGAAGATAATCAATAAAGTCTGGTCGTCTATAAGGTTGGATTTTTTCACTAACCCATGTAGTCGAGCTAATTAACGACGGTGTGGGAACGATTCGTCGAACGAGTTGTGGTGTTTTTTCTAAATTTGGTAGTTGTCCGGAGTAATACGATTGGTGAATGGTATAACAGATGGAACCGAGTGAAATGATTTTCGATGTTATATGTATTGTGGCATTAGGTATACTCGGGCTAGTGAATGATTAAAACAACTTAACCATTCCATAAAATACCTACCAGGTGGTCAGGTGCAACTACCTAGATTTAAAATGTACAAGGTATATACCTTTACCTATTACCACACCATGCCGAAGAACTACATTAGATAAGGTGGATTAAACGATGAATTTATTTTCGCATTTAATTGTACCTAACTCGTATTTTTATTTTTTTGCGCCACGGTCTTCTTCTCTTCTGTATTCGTTATGTATGCGATGATAATTCTCGCATCGATTGGCATAGCCTTCGGCGACTCAGCAGCCAGCCATCCAGATATATAGAAATATACCAGTTCGTGAACTTGACCGATTCCGCCCAGCTTATCGCTTCATTTACAAATTTTTTATGCTAATACCCGTGAAATGCGCCGTGAACGCATTTCTCAAACTATGTAGTAGCCGCATTCGCTCCGATACATACAGAATCCGCATCCGTATCTATTATAGATATGCGTTTCCTGCTGCCGTGCCATAGTCACAGAAAGATATATATTCGTACGTACGACAACTATACCAGTAAAAAGAATGCCGTTTGTGTGCCAATAGTCGATATGTACCTTAGTATTGGTTCTCTGCTGAACGATTGTGTGTGTGTATTGCATATATATAAGATGACGGGAAAGCAATACATATAGATAGATATTGGTTGAGGTTGACGATTTATGCGACATGCTAATAAGCGCTGATTACAGTGTCGGCTACCGACCATCGTGGAAAAATTAAGATATATATCGGCTATATAGAAGCGAGATTTATTCGTTTTGGCAGATTCTTGCAGCTGGTGTGATGTTCTGGATAGTGGAATTTGAAATTTTAGAGTGTACTGTTGGTATCTTTGATGTTGGCTGCGGATTCGCTGATGGACTGGTTTTTGTGTAGATCAAAGTGTTATGTAAGATAACTCGGAGGTCTTTTTTATTAAGATTTTCAGGATTCATCAAACCGATTAATGAGAGAACAAGAAGTGAGCAATTTTTGGTCTTTTAACATTTTTTATTGAAGATTTTCTCGCTTTTATCACTTCTGTGGGCTCAGCACTCTGGCTGATTTTCGGTCTCGCCCCTTTGCTCATTCCTCAGGCTTTGCCCTTGCAACTTCTTTTTGTGCCTTTACACTCGAACCCCTTTTTGATATGGTTCGCTTTGTTCACTATCACCTTTCTTTTGATACTTATGTAGCGTGGCCCTGTGTTCAAACCTCTCACCATCTCAAACATCCCACAGTTTTGAACGTTCTATCACTTGAAACCTCCCACTGCTTCGAACCTTCTATCACTTTGAACTGCCCAGTGCCCATGACCATCCATTGGAACGGCTTACAACTTCAAAGCTTTAGCACTTCAAACATCCTCCCACTTTGAACCCTTTATCACTTGAAACCTTTCACTGCTGTGAACCTCCCATTACTTCAAACCCCCACCACTTTGAAATGTCCACCCTTCGAACATTCTATACCACAACTTCAAACCTTTAGCATTTCAAACATCCTCCCGCTTTGAACCCTTTATCACTTGAAACCTTTCACTGCTGTGAACCTCCCATCACTTCAAATCCCCACTAGTTTGAAATGTCCACCCTTCGAACATTCTACCACAAACCTCCCATCCCTTTGAATCATTCAAGGCTGCAAACATCCCCCTGATGACTACGACTTTTTCACATTCCATCTTTTATACTTTCATGGGTAGTATGGAAATGATCGGGGAGTCCAAGGAGGCTTTTTTAATGGACTTAGCTCGTTTTTCCATAAATCCTTTCAATTGTCCAGAATATCTCTTCAATCCGTATGTAAAATTCAAAGCATCTCTCCGACTATGAGACAAACCATGATCTAGACTTATGGAAGTAAGCTCCCTGCAGAAAAGATATTCAAAAAAGCTGTAAATCAATCAGGGTAAATGAAAATGGAACTTGTTTACAAAACCTTTAAACCGAATGATCCAGCCAACAAGGGTCAGCTAGAAAAATGTTGAAGAATATGGAAAAAAGTTACTCGCGTACAAATGATTACGGTAATTTGAAAATTAATCATAATCATAAAATATTTACGACTTGTACGCTGATACAGCGCAACACACCTCGCAAAGAAAGATATAAATATGTTTTCGTTGACCCTTTGAACGATGGCAGAAAAACGTACGGGTAATTTTTACCAGCGTAGAATAGATAATATACCACATGAGACTTGGGACTTACCTCGATATTAGACTCTGGTAAAGAGCACACCATATAAATGAAAAAATATTCTTCGTTAACGAGCTAGCATATTTCTGGTTTTGTGATTGCGTTTTTTGTCGCTGCATCGGTATCAAAAGCAGCATCACATAATTCGTAGAAAAATACTGGGAAAAAATGGAATAGACGAATATAGGAGAAAATAAGGTGCGATATAAAACAACTATAAGTAAGCAAAATAGCCATCTCGCATCACGGACGATTTAGTCTGTCTGTGGCATGAATAAGCGGAACCGTTATCAAGGTGACAACTGTGTTTCGGCAGAATGGCGAAAAAGAATAAGACGAATAGCGCAGACGACTGCGACACCGCACTTGACCAGGATAATTTTTTAATTTGCATTATGTATTGGAAATATCTGTATAGGTAAAGTTTGCTAGCCTTGTGTATAACGGTACGGCCGCTATAGAAGCTGGGAACAAGAAGAAGATAGAAAAAGAAAGAAGTATACAGATCAGCAGCACCCGAACAACACGGTTCGACTGTATTGCCGCAATTTACCTCATTTAATCGGATTGGCGTAGTGGTCGCGTCGTCTTTGCAGCTCTTTGAAAAGCGGATATAATCGAGTGAAAATTTCCGAGTCTTTTAACGTTACAAGACAAAAGTAGTCGTACAACACGTTGACAAGCTTCGTAGTGCAACGAGAAGAGGCGAATCGGTAAATGGTAAAAAGCTCACCGCTGATCGTTTATCACGTTTGATTGGAGTAAACCGAGAGAATATCTTGGAAGCGTGAGTGCCCATGCCCGGTGTACCGCATCATCGACCGAAAATCAATGAAACGTGTCGTCAGCCACAAAAGCTACCGAATTTGGTGCGATCCAGTTGACGAATACTTGCGAAATTACCAACTCGAGGCGAAAATACAGAAATACCAAACTTCTGTTGTACCCCAAAATTGTTAAAAGTGATGGGAAGTGTACCAGATGAGTTACCTTCCATAGACTACACCCAATGGCCGAGTTCGGTTCAGTATTATGTACGCAGAGCCTCGTACTATACCTAGTAGTATTATATAGAGGAAAAAATAACATGTCAATAGTAGCGGCGTATATCTGTTAAAAAGATCCTATTGTTGTGTCGCTTAAGCGCAACTTTCTTGTCTGGACAGTCAGGACTATATCATTTGACTACCGCAATTTATTTCGAGTAACATGCAATCGCGTATACACATTCAGATGATATGCAGATGTATTTTCCCCATACCCCACCGGATTTTACGCAGCTACACGAGCACACAATGCTTGATACCGTTGCTGTCGGATCATGGCCTGTATTATATACCTTAGCCAGAGCCTACGTATCGACGGGGCCATTTACCTGTGTTAAAAACAACCGATCGTTGCGAACTGTCGCATGATCCATGGTCCATTCCATGCAATGCAAAGCTATTTAGATTGGATGTCGCGAACCGCACACGGTAGAAGATTTCGAACTTGCCTGGCCTGGCGCGACAACGCTGTGTTAATTTGGGATTATATCGTGCCGCCTCGCCTGCTCCTGTTGCTGTTGGAATTGATAAACGATTGCCGACTATTGATAATCTCACGTTGTGAGAAGCTGATCCAGTTGCTGGTCTTTGCCACAGAAATGGTGTTTTATATCGCGGACAACTTTTTTTTTTTTCAATTTTACTAAGTCTTTTTTTTTTGTTAGTGGCGTGATTTTCCAAATGTGTATGTTTTTCTACATTTGTATATACGTTAAATTATTGTAATTTATTTACATTTATGCAGGTATGCCCGAATTAAAGGGATAGCGAGGAGATGCAAAATGGTTTGGGTTGCGTGCGATTGTACATCGGACTGCATCAAAGTGTATGTGCAGTTGCAAGTGTATAATGAGTATGTAGCGTTGGACAAAATTGAAGGTGTAGATGTGATGATGCGATTGTGGGTCATATCAATTTAGTGTACAGGGTTTTGGGTTAGGTTAGGTTGCTGTTTTCAGAGAAAAAGTGGTATTACTAAATATTGTGGAGTATTAGAAGGGAAGTAGTTGACTGTGTAACATAATTGGATGTAGTGGGTTCATAAAAGATATTTAGCTTTGACAACTGATAAGATCTTTTAAGGAAGGGATGGGCAGCATGCACTGATCTCATCTACAACCACAGTTATCATCACTTTACCACTCTTTTTTAGTATCATCTACCTAAACTCCTGTTTCATTCAATTTGAGCTCTGGACTAAAAATAAACGAATGTCCATTTACCAATTAGCTCTTCAATGCCTGCGTTGTTGCCACAAGTAACTTGAAATTGAAAAATAGTGGTAAAGTTACAGTTACATAACGCTTCAAAACAAAATTTGTTATTCTTTTGACACATTAACATTCAACACTTCACATTCGGTAACGTTGTGAATTTTTCAAAGCTCGAGATGAATGAAACAACAGTACAGTTTGGCTGTTGATTTTTACTCCATGCTTCAACATTTTTACCACCCTTCTATTAACTCGCTCAGGATGTTTGATGATGAGTTGCCCTTTCATCCAAGGATGCGCGCGCAATGCATGTTTTCATAGCACAACGCAGTGTTACCACGTAGGTCCAACCTGTTTGTATCAACTACGCGTA
>FIZU01033585.1:0-15507 GCA_900064475.1 Pseudococcus longispinus
TTCAAGAAGTCAGTTGAAATCTAAAAATTTTTCCAAGTCCAAAAAAGTCTGACATTACGTCTAAAAGTCAGCGTTACACAATTTCGTTACGGATGTTCGTCACGGAATTTTCCACGAGATCGCTCCCCATAGCAAAAGCATATCCTATGCTAAAATTTAAATTTCTCGATTTTCCTGAAATTGCAATATATCGACTGCTTAGATCGAACATGTCGTAACCTACAAGGCAATTTTTTTTTAATGATTTAGGGAGCTGAGGACCTCTTCACCTACCTAAATTACTAAAAAAAAAATTGTTCGAAATTTTATAAGTTACGACGTGTTCGATCTAAGCAGTCGATATGATAGATATCGACTTGAAACAAGTCTAGACAGAATTTTTAGGGTGCTAGGTCATCTCCGAGGAGCATGTGGGTTCCCAATATTGTGTCTTTCGGATATTTTGAAAGAAAATTGGGAAAAAGAACGAATTTGGTTTAAATGCAGGTTGGTGGTGTATTCAGGTGTCATTGATGATTATGTTGCAAGAAAAAATTTTCGACCTGAAATGACCAGTCCTCGCTACTTCCATACTACCCATGAAACTATAAAACATGGGTGTGGAATAAGTTTTGGCTCATTGAATTTTCCTATTCTAAAAAAGTCAGACGAAATATCTAAAAGTCATTGTAACGGATTTTCGTAAGTGAATTTCGTAATGGAATTTTTTTGAAAAATTTTCGAAATCCAATTTCAAGTGCAAAAAGTTGGTAGAAATCTAAAAAATTCTGACGAAATGTTTAAAAGTCAACGTTAGGTAAACAGCTGTCTGACAAAATGACTGATTTGGACTTTCTTGAAATTTTTCAAATCCATTCAAAAAATTCATTTGAGTTATTAAAAATTTTCCAAATCCAAAAAAGTCTGACAAAATGTCTGAAAGTCAATGTAATATTTGAAATTTTCCAAATCCAAGAGGTATTACTGACAAAATATTGGAAAGTTATCCTGATTTCTAAAATTTTCCAAGTTCAAAAAGTCTAAATAATTTAATTGACAAAATGTACAAAAGTCAGCATTATCTCTGAAATTTTTCAAGTCCGAAAAGTCAATAAAAATTGAAAAATTTGTCCGAGTCCAAAAAAGTCTGACAACATGTCTAAAAGTCAGTCAAACATTTTATCAAGTTATTTTAGACTTTCTGGTGTGTGTGGAAATTTTTCAGATTTCAAACGATTTTTCGTACTTGGGAAATTTTCTGATTTTCTACTCCGAAGAATTTGAAAAGGTGGTCGCTTGATCAGCTGACTCTTGAAGTTGGAAATATTTAGATTGTTTCAAAATTTGATTTTTAGACATTTTATGAGTCATGATAACATTTTGTCCAACTTTTCGTTTGAGTATATAGAATGATGGAGTGTGTAGGTATGATTTATGCAAACCGAACTCAGTCATACGTACGAGGAAAAGAACTGAAGAGACTTCACATCGCAAGATAGACAGAAGGAGTAAAAAGAGCCAGCACAAGTTGAGTATATAAGTATACAATGTAAAAGCGATGAAAGCCATACTGACAGATCATTTTCATTCGCGTACAAGCATTAACATAATTCGCGAATACACCTTTGGAATGTTAAGGTTTTGTCGGCGTGGTATGACAGGCTGTATACTTTTTTCACGTTTTCCTTTCGGTGCTCTCTCGTACGTATTTGTCGAGAACGAAGGGAAATGCCGAGTTATACACATTAAATCGCGTAACCCGACGAATATTCACGGATAATGGGTTCCGATATGAAATAACGCGATTTTTTTTACTATGAAAATATATATACATATACAAAACTACGTACGTACGTACACATAGGTACGTACGAGCAACAAACACGAGAAAAAGGAGAAAAAAAAGAGCGCCTTACAGACGACGATGACGATACAAAAGACCGTCGCCGCGGGCGCGTTTTCAATTTACACCGAGTATATACGCATACGAAAGTGCGGAGGGGGAAGAAAAGGGCTACGAATGGTAGACTAAATGGATTGAAAGAAAATTTGACAAATGGATAACGACTTTGTATGTTTGTTATGTTACAGATGGCCGGGTTATGTTAAGCCAGCACCATTTATTGAACGTATTGGTGATCGGTTTCATCTGCTGTATAGTCGGTCTTTGCAGTTAATACCGTCTACGCCGTGTGTAAAGACTCGAAAAAAAATTTTTGTTACCTGTGTAAATTAATATCTTACAAGATGAGTATAGATATAAACTCGTTTCATGCACCGTACGAAGAACTAAAAGAAGAGCAGTTCAAGTTGTTAGCTAATTTGATGATTTTTTTTGGTGGGAATCCCCTCACTCTGTGTGGGTTTCCTTTCTTTATTTTTTGTTTGTAATTCGAATATTTGTGTTTTTGTTTTTTCCTTCTTTTTGTTTTGTTATCGTTGTTAATCGTGTTCTTTATAAAAAAAATTCTGTTTTGTAAATATTGTAATACTGAATTATGTACATACGATACATATTTATGAATTTGTTTACACACGTGATTTTTAAGCGATATTTGATATTTGTATATGCGAATGTGTATGAATGGATGCCCGTGTATGTGGATTTTTTTGTTTTTCGTCCTCGTCGTCGTCGTTGTCGTACCGACGTACGTAATAAATATATTACGCCCCCCTACCCCGAATTTTTTTCCTATACAGCTTTTTGTGCAGCGCCATAAACGATAAGCAAAAGAGTATATAATTTTAATGTGTATTTTTAACGTGAAAATCAATTATGAATTCCGATGAAAAATAGTATTGTATGTTATGTAGTTTTATGTTGGCAAATTTGTATCTATTTATATAATAAATTTTAACTGTCATGTGTTGAATTAAAACGTGCGAGTAATTTATTAACGCGTGACGATGTTATTGCACGGGTGATTCGATTTTAAAATAATGGCAATGATATGTATTGTGAACTGGGATTATACATACAATGTAGGTCCATTGTACTCGTACAAGTACACGTACAGGGTGCTTCGAATATAAAAAGGAAGAGCTTTTAGAAAAGTTGTACCAAAAAAAAAGTCTTTACTCGTATTTGAACCGAACGTCCTAACAACATATTTTCATATTGAAAATTCAAATGTGGCTGGAAGGAGAGAAAAGGGTTAGAGAGGATCGTAATCGAATTTCAATTTTTACCTATGAAATTCATTCGTGACGAGGAAATTTTTGACTAGAACCCCAAGATGTCTCGGAATGATGGAGAGGTATACACCAAGAATGAATATTTTTTGGATAATTTATGCGCATACTCAATCATTTAAAATGTGATTAAATTGTCAAAAAATCATGAAAATTGCTAAAAACGTGATGACAATGATTGAAATTATAAAAATTGGTGAAAATATCGTAGAAATGGTAAAAAAAATCATGAAAACTGTCGAAAATTTCGTAAAAATTATTTGAAATGTGAGAAAAAATGATCAAGAATTCATGAAATTTGTCAAAAATGTTATAGAAATGGTCAAAAAGTTCGTAAAAATGATCGCAAATATTATTAAACTTGTAAAAAATCATGAAATTGTTGGAAATGTGGTAAAAATGGTTGAAATTGCCATGACAATTATTGAAAATAACGCAGAAATGGTCAAAAAATCATGAAAACTGTCGAAAATTTCATAAAGATTGATAAAAGTTTCAAAAAATTATTTGAAATGTAAAGAAATGATCAAAAACACATGAAAATGGTGTAAAATTAAAATGTTGTTGAAATGGTCAAAATTCTTAGAATTTTCATAAAAATCATTTCAAGTGTGGAAGAAAAGGTCATGAAATTATGAAAATTGTTGAAAATCTTCTTTAAGTAGTCAAAAAGTTTGTAAATATGTATTGTCAAAAAATCATAAAATTCGTCGAAAATCTCATAAAACTGCACAATTTTTGCAGCATTTTGCAAAATGTTGATAACTTTTCTCAATTATGGCGTCATTTCAACCACTTTTACAACATTTTCCAACCATTAATCAGGTGTACTTTCATAATTTTTACGAGATTTTCGATAGTTCATATGACTTTTTGACCTTTAAACGAAGCTTTTATTGATTTTTATGAATAGATATTTGATAATTTCATTGGAATTTTATGCAATTTGTATGATCTTTTGATCGTTTTTACAATATTTTAAATTATTTTTATGGAAATTTCAGTCTTTTTAATAGTTTTTTTTTTACATCTTTTTACCAATTTTTGCGAAAATTTTGACAATTTCAACGCTAATTTCGGCGAAATTATGATTTTTCGACCATTTTTATCATATTATCAATGATTTTTATGCAAATCTGAACAATTTTTGCAACTTTTTTTATTAATTCGTGATCTTTATTTGACCACTTTCACGATATTTTTATTGATTTTTAGGAAAATTTGAATCAAAATGTTCAACGTTTTTACGAAATTTGAACTACTTTTACAAAACTTTTATAATTTCCACTGAGTTTTGTTTCTATATTTGTGATTAAATTAGCAGTTAAACAGTGGACACATTCCACCTTGAGATGACTTTGGCTGGGTATGAGCTCGCGTTGCCCAACCTATTGTAAATAGAAATCGAGAAATTCAACTTCAGAAATTCAGGAGGAACTTCTGATGACCTTTGATTTACGTAAAATGAATAACTCATTTTTTCGTCATTTTGACATGGATACATTTTTTTGTGATGGGATCACCAAAATTTTCAAATTACAGAATCCCGGTTCCCTGAATGACTTTTGGACTTGGTAATTTCAGAGATTCTCTTGCGGCATATGAATTTTTGTAATCTAAAAATTTTATAATGTAAATAATCATTTTCATTTTTTATAAATTTTCGCCAGACCCTCTCCCCTCCAATCTGGTCCAAAGATCCCAGAATGAAAATTGTTGGTTGGAAGTAACATAACAAGGTATATTGACTGTATAATGACAGATTTTTCAATGAGACCCTTGAGGCATTTTCAGATGTTTAATGATTTAGAGTTTTTCATGAAAAAGCTTCAGTTTCAGTTTTGAGAAATTTTGCTAATATTTTTGAGTCTATTCAGAATGTATTTTCTAACAGCATAAAGAGCTTCACTTCAAGCACTATTAGTCATGAAATATATTTGTGAGACTCCAAATCTGAGTACTTTTGTTAAGAAAGCACATACCTAAGTGGAAAAAATGATACTCCTCTTCGACTTTATTGGCTGAGGAGCAAATTATAGTGGTTTTTCTAGTTGTAGGGTGACAAAAGATTAACACACGAATGATTTGTGTCCAAAAGTCTAAATCGTATGATCTGTGTTGAAACATTCGATTATTCTTCTTTCTAATTCATCCCTCGTTGTGGAGATTTCATTGAAATTTAATGAACTCTTTGTCTTGTGTGAATTTCACAAATCCCAGTCTCTCGTGTCTCTTTTTTTGAAATAAAGAGATATAATTTTGACCCTCATCTGCTCCTTTCGCGACACAATGACGTCATCTTCTAAAATAACACGTCGTATGAAATATTGAAAATCTCTATCGATACTCGTGTTAGCTATTCAAGCACGCCGTTGGTCAAACGGAGAAACGAAGAGAAGATTTTCGCATCCATACAAAGGTCCGACAACTGACGGAGTGAGTTTAACATTCAGATGGTTGCCCTGCCATGCCACCTCCTCCCCGGTTCCGTTTTACCCTCATCATTCCAAATAGCCGCAAATGGTCAGCGAAACGAAAACATGTAACCTCGAATAGCTTAGTTCGCCGTATAATTCAACGTGCACAAGATTAACACATAAATTCTCATTTCTCAACGTTTCTCCATTAAAATTCATAAAAAAAATAGCAACGAAAAGGTTTAACCGGTATACACAACCCGATGCCGTGCCTTACCCCATCGCACCCTTTTCCCACATCCATCTAATTTTCTGGGTCTTCGACTGTTCAGCGCTGTACACGCGTGGTAAAATTTTTAAAACGCTTACCTCTTTCATACGTCATCATCATGTGTAAATGTAGGTACGAGTAACGTTGGTAGGTGCGGTGGTGCGCCCTGCAAAAGCCCACATATATATTTATGATGGAAGGGTGCGGTGGCAACGTGGGTAAAAAATTTTCCAACATTAATCCGTAGATAGGTTGGTTCGGTTCGGAGAAAAATCGAGAGACGATAATTAATTTTGCGACTTTGGAAAGGAATATAATTTAATTTAGGCTTCGGTGCGCCGCGCCGTGTATTTTATAGCGAGCAATCACGATATATAGCGTTGTGTAGAGGACTGTAAGGGGAGGGGTGGAGGGTAACGTACGTTAAATGCCGATATACTACGAATACGGAAGGGTTAACGGAGGTATGAGGGTTTGAAGGTAGAACGCGACGGCGGTGGCGATGAGCAACAGTACGGTCATCACAGATTTATCATAAATAGGCAATTTCGTTTCGTCGTATCAAATAAACGAATTAATTCGATTATTATCGGCCGTTTTGTGCGGATAGCTGATTTATTTGAAAAGCCGTATAGTGGGCGCTTTTATTACCATTCTTGCCCCAGCTTTTTGTGCGGTTTTGTCGCCCTTCCCGGTTCCGACTTCTCCGCTGTGTAGCATCATGCCACAGTCGAACGTATTGGTACGTAAACCAACAGTTTGCCAGGATGAGGAAAAGAGAGCAGCGTGGCAAAATCGTAGTGGGACATTTGCGATCGTGGTCGTTGTTTTAGCGGTTTGGATTCGTGTTTGGAAAAAAACAACTTGGTATTTGTACCTACGATTTTGATTTCCTGAAATTAGGAAACCCCATCAATCTGTATTTGAAAGAGTCAAAAATTGAAAATTTTTCCATGCAGTTATAAAATTCATTCGATTATTGAAAAAATATTCAACACCTGTGATGTTAAAAGTGTTTTCACGCGGAGATTCTAAAAACTTTATTATTTTGCTCCCAAGAGGACGAGAGTCAGATTTAGTTGCAAATTGGTACCAAAAAAATTTCAATAAACTTCGACAAAAAAAATTATAGGAAAACGATTTCATAGAGGTTTTGGGCTTTTTGAATCCCATTTCTGAGGTTATTTTGATCCCAGATCCATAAATGTAACCACTGAAATGGAGATGGATTCAAAATCGAAATTTTTCGACGCTATCAGAAACAAAAAAGATGTGAAGAAGTAGGGCTCGAATCAGAATAGTAACTGAAACCCCTATTGTTAAAAGGTAACGATTCCACCAAAACCGGTTCTGAGATAATCGAAAAAAACGCTGATCTATGGAATAAATACCTTTTAACACTCAGTGCATATTTCATCTGCCAAAAACCCATAGAAGAAAGTGTGGAATGGTACCTTTGGCACTTTCCTAAGATGCGCCTACCCTTCAAGAATATGACACCAGGCATAACTCATATACCTCAAAAAAGTGGAAAGAGTCCCTTTTAACAATAGGGGTTTCAGTTGTGGCATTCCATAAGAAAAGGGTCAACTTTGCAGCCAAGTGGGTTTCAAGAAAAATTCAAAAATGTAAGTTTTGGCGAAAAAAGTAGATTTTTGGGTTTTTGATATTTTTGCATGCTGATGATGCTTCTACTTTAGTGCAAGTATGTTTGGGTTTCCTGAAAAAAGTTTTCAACCTATTCCACAGGGTGACTCATTTATAAAGTCAATAGTTTTGAAAATGAAATTAAAGAAGACTGAACTGCAAAGGTCTCGAAAACTAAGCCACCTGGGAAAAAACTATTGACTCTTGGGAAAAAAAGAATTTTAAGCCCTACAATTTTCATTCTTAACATTTTTTCGTGGTACCCTTAGTTTGACCAGAAAATCCATGTTTATGGGAAATTTACAATTTTTTCTTCATTTTCAAAATCATTGATTTTGTAAATTTCTCATAAATATGGATTTTCTGACCAAACTAAGGGTGCTACGAAAAAAATGCTCGGGATGAAAATTGTAGGGCTTGAAATCTCCTTTCTCCTATGAGCTATTAGTTTTTTTCTTAGGAGCTCGGTTTTCGAGATTTTTATAGTCAACATTTTTTTTTTTTTCATTTTCGAAACCATATCAACCTTATATAAATAACTCACCTTTTTCTGGTTAAAAAGGGTCCTACGAAAAAAATGATGAAAATCAGAATTGTAGAGCTTGAAGTTCTCTTTCTACGCGATTAATTTTTTTGTAGGAGACTTGGTTTTCAAAATTTTTGCAGCCAAAGTTTTTTTTCCAAAACTTTAAACGCGTGTTTTTTTGAACATTGGTCTTCAAAATGCGAAGGTAGAAAGCTCCGCTAAGTCTTATTTTGAATGAAATTTTACCTAGTATAAGGAAATGATCTTACCTCGAAATCGATTTGAGGCCAAAGTCTTTTAAAAATTGCCTAATTTTTTTTTGAAATTTCAAATCGATACATTTTTGTTGTGATTTATTTTTTTATCATTCCTGGTCTACCAAGACTTCTTTTGGTGTTTGGCTCTAAATCAGTTCTGAAATGGATTCCAGAAATCAAAGCACATGCATTTAGAAATCCAGTTCAAATTTTTGTTCAATTTTAAGTCGAGTCCCCCCCCCCAAGGATTTGCATTTTTTTGACTTTTTTGGTAAAATGACATTAAAAACAGACTTCAGTGTCAGAAAACATGCATCCATATTCCATACCTCGCTCGATAGCGTCGCAAAATTTTGACTTCGGGTTACAATCCCAGAAATGGATTCATTATAGATACCAAAAATTTCCTTGAAATTATTGTCTCCAATTAATGTTTTTCATATGAACTTACTGAATCTTGTGTAATGATTTTTTTCACTTTTTTTCAGCTCTAGTTTGCCAAAAAATTGGCTTTCGTCCCCAGGAGTCAGAAATTTTTTGAAAAATACTACTTTTGGCTAAAAAATTTACAAAGAGTTTATTTCTGCCAACTCAAAATTTTTAATTCCGTATCAAATCGTTCGTAAACGACTCAGGTCTGATGGAAATTGTTCTCGAATGAACCAAATTCAATTATACCTATGGCTCATAAAATATTTCAATAATTTCTTTGGATAGATTTAGGTATCAATTTTTTAGCATAGAATATGCTTTTACTAAGGATAAATTCCTTAATGATGACTTTTATACACTTTATTGTCACTCTTTTTTGGGTTTAAAATTTTTTTCATATTTCCTTTGATTTTTTAGACTTGAAAAATTTTTAGAAATAATGTTGACTTTTGAATATTTTGTCAAACAAATAATGTAGACTTTTCGAACTCGGAAAATTTTAGAAATCAGGGTAACTTTCCAATATTTTGTCAGCCAGGCTTCTTGGATTTGAAAAATTTTAGACATTACGCTGACTTTCAGACATTTAGTCAGACTTTTTTGGACTCGGAAAATTTTTAAGAATTCAAATAACTTTTTGGACTTGAAAATTTTCCAAAAAATTTCAACTTTATGGACTTAAAAATTTAAAAACAGTTCAAATCAGACATTTTTCAGGCTTTTTTGAATTTGGAAACATTTTCAGATTTCTGCTGACTTTTTGGGCTTGGAATTTGATTTCGAAAATGTTTTAAAAAAATTCAATTACGAAATTCACTCACGAAAATCCGTTACAATGACTTTTAGATATTTGGTCTGACTTTTTTGGACTTGGAAAGTTTTTCGACTCGGAAAATTTCAGATATTAGGGTTTTATGGGCTTGAAAAATTCTATTAGCAAAAGTATATCGTATGTTTTATAGTTTCATGGGTAGTATGAAAATGACGGGGACTTTTTTCAAATTAAATCTCGAGAAACCCTTCCCCCTCGACCTATTCTTTAGTCCACCATTTTCTCTGTATTTGTAAATCGTAGAAATTCCAATTCTACTGCTTTTCGCACCATATCCCCTTCATCTCCTGAATTCACAACTTTCAAATTAATCGCTCGCCGTATTCGAATGTTGTATCGAAATCGTACACGAACAAAGCAAAGAATCACCCTTCCCCTTCGCTTGTCGTATCGATACCTTGGAAAAGCATCGGTTTGGTAGCTCGAACATCGAATATCGGAGAGAAATTATGAAAATGGCGAATCTAAATGGGTATTTTGAAACAGTGGCGTATCGAGTTACGTTTTAAATTACGCTATTAAATCGCAGGTAAATGGTCAGTTTTGGTTAGAGTATCGCGTTCGCGTTGATAGCAACGACGCCCCAAGTCTGAACCAATTATTAGCCGTTGTTATCTGGAAATTACCGTCGTCGTGCCGAAAATCCACGATATCTGTGTTCCAAGTATACGATACGATGGCGATGTGTATACGCAAGACAGTTCATTTCATCTTGTAGTACCTAAGCTACGTAGTAGTAGGTATAGAAAAAGGATGAGAAAATTAAGTCGAATGAAAACCTCCGTCGAAGCGTTTCGTTCGAAAACTAAACTACTTTGAAAATACCTTGAAAGTGCTTTTGTTTCGTTATTGCAGCCAGTGCGAAAGAAACGGCGGGCAATTTTTTCCGCTTGAAAAATGAGAGAGAAAGTATTTAAAAATAGGTGCGACGTGAGGAGGCGACGGCGAAGAAAAAGACACGTTGATGTTGTTGTGTTGTGTTGTATTGTGTACAATATGAGAAGGCGCAAGGAACAGGTATAACCTCCGGATACGTTGTAATTTCACTTAAATTACTCAATTTTACTTTTCTTTAGCAACTATTAGCGAACTGCGTAACGCGATTAAATACACATAAAATGGCATAACGAAAGTTTAAACGTCGTAAAGACAGAGTAAAAACTTGAAGCGAACAACTTTTAGTTGGATTTGTGATTTAAGCGCAAGCTACGCCACGGTTCCTCGGTTTTTTCTTCTATTTTTTCCCATCTCGGTCCGAGGAGCTTTTTGCTTTTGCAAGCTATTTTTATTGTATCTTTATTTTTCTAGTTAGCGATTTTATCGCGGGTTTTATGGTTTCGTTGTTAATTTAATCGGATGTGTAATTTTTTTTGTTCGCTTTACCCCAGCGCACAGCACACAAATGATCGGTAATTTTTTCCCAGGCGATGTAATTTGCATCAGCGTCCTTTGGTCGTTGTAAAATTCTATCGGTAATTGTCGTTCGAATTGCGAATGTTGGGAGAGGGATGAGTGAGGGCGAAGAGTTGTTCTGTATGTATGGAATTTATTTGATGGATTTTCCGTTGTAAATGAATAAAATCATGCGATTATTGTGGTCGAACGAAGTTACAAGCGCCACCAAGTATGGTATTGATAATTTTATGTGGAAAATTTACTATTGTCGATGTATTAATGGAACGGTTGGCAAGAAAAAAGAGTTTTTTGTGTATTTCTTCGAATATACGTACTCGTAGTTTACGAGTTGAAATGGTAACTAATCTTTGAATCGATGAGTTATTTGTACCGATGAGATCGATCGTTACAAAATCGGCACAGAAAATATGGGAATGATTCGACAAGAAAATTTGGGACAACGGGTTACATTTTTGACTCTGAGGTTATGAAATTTGATAAATTGGGCAAAAAATCATCAATCATTCGTGACAAAAATGGCTTACACTTGATAGGAGCCAAAAAGTTCAAAAAGTCAAAATGTTGAATTAAAAAATTATTATTTTTAATAAAAAAAGTCGTAGATTTCAACTTAAATTTCATGGTTTTAAAAAATTGGCATTTTCGATTTCAACTTGGTTAGTCAGTTTTCTCATTTCAAAGTAAAAAGTTTATTAATTTTTTTTAAATTCAAAATTTGCAAAAAAAAAGTCAGATTTTTATTCCGAACTCAAAAATTTAATAATTAGAAGGAAAGAAAGAAATGACAAGAGCTTGGGTACAAAAAAATTGACAGATGAATAAGCCTCGATTTTGTATGTGCGAAGTCGTGGGTTAGATGACAGTTTTGGAATCAGAATACTTTGAGTTTTCAGTGAAAGAAGGTCACGAAAAAAATGATTTTCATGTTGAAACCTTGTATTTCAAATTTGAAAAATCATAATAAATCAGACCGATCATTTCTGAATATGTCATTATGAGTATTTGGAATCAGAAGTCGTCCGCAAAAATTATGAACTTGAAGAGAAAGAAAGTCACAATACAATGTGATTTCAACCTGAAAATCTTAAATTAGAGTTGAAGTCAGGATTTTTAGAAGTCTCACTGGTCGGAATCGATCGCGATCCATTGGAAGAAGGTTGGAGGTCTGTCACAAGGTTTTCATTTCCAAAAAAGTTTTAAAAAATGATGAACTATGTTTTTTTCTCAAATTTGAAAATTTCATTCAAAAAGTTAAAAAGATGTAAAAAACTGTGGAAAAAATTACAATAATTATTTTGATTTTTTTGTCCTCAATTTGAAAATTTTTTCCAAAAAATTAGAAAATGTGTAAGTATGTTTTTCTAAAAAGGTCCCACTTTTGAGGTATTACGAGTAGTTTGAGAGATATGGCGATTTTTCGAGCGTTTGGTCTAAAATGTCGAATTAAGAATTTTCATCGTTTCTAATAGTGTGAACCCGGCTCTTTGTTATGTGATTGGTGAACTTTATTTTTATCGGAGATAACATAAAAATAATCTAAATTAACGAAACAGATTTTCTCCATTTAAAAAAAATCCAAAGAAACTTTCGAGCTCTAATATCATGACAACCATGCACTTTGAACGAAAATTTATGAGAATCAAAGTTTTAGAAAAATCAATTTTCTTCAACTTTAGTCCTTAGAAACTTTCGTGTAGAATGCTTACTTGATGAGATATTGAGGTTAGAATGTAAAATAGGGAACTTTTAAAGTGGTAAAATAAAAATTTTGAATGCATTTTTCTCAAAATTTTATTTTTTGAAATTATATCTTCGAAAGCGAGTAAAATGTCAAAAAACATTGAAAAAATGACAAGCTTTTAACTTATTTGCTCCGAATTTGAAAATTTTGTTCAAAAAAGTTGAAAAGTTGTTGAAAATGTCAAAAACTGACAAAAATTTGAGTTGTAAAACATTTTGATATAAGTTACTTATGAATAAAAAAAATTGATTTGTGAGTTCGAAATAAAAAATCATGCCTTTTCCTTTTATTCGAGATTTCTACGTGAAAATCACGTTGTTCTGTAATTCCCTAAAAAATAAATCAATTTATGAAAAAATTTTCGAATTACCAAAATTTTAAAATTAGATAAACTTACATAAAATGTGTTTCTACGTTATTGTTAGTCAATTTTCATTGAAATCCAAAAATGTTTCTTATATTTTAATAATATTTCGAATACCTAGATTTTACAAAAATTTACACTTTATGATGAAATTTCATCAATTTTTACGTAATTTTTATGCGATTTTCATTAAAATTCAACAATTTTTCTCGTATTTTGCGAAATTTTTTGAAAACGTTTCAGATCTTTGAAGCAATTTCATATTTTATTGATTTTTGATCATTTTTTAGCAATTTCTATTCAACATTTTTTTCTTTCAAAGTTTGAGGAATTTTTACGATATTTTTAGCTTTTTTGCGCTTCCTAACCACATTATCGTCAAATTACGTTTCAAACAATCTTTCAAGACATTTTCAAATAACTAATGGTTGTTTTTTTTAATATTTCGTGCAATTTTTTCATAATTCAAACTATTTCTACATATTTTCCGGCCGTTCATCTCGGGTAAAGAACCCGCGTAATCCTCCAACATTCCGCAGTCGACCTTCAATTAACGGAGCAAGATGGCAAAACTCCGACTTCGTTGCGTCATTTTGTCGAACATCAGCTTATAGGTTTCAATGTCACAGGACACGATGTAGTGGATTTACAACAACGACGTTCTCATAAAAAGAAACTAAACCTAGTGTCGAGCGTATCTCAAGTGCGAGGAAATGAGAATGACACATACGACAGACATGCGAGGGGATAGACAGGCGAGGGTAGAAAAAGCGAAACCTTGTGTTTTACGAGTAATAAAGCTGCTAGTTTATTTTTGATAACGATAAACGAAAAACCCCCGTATATATAAAAATGAAAACGAATAAAAAGCCCGGCGAAAAAAAAGTATTATAGAAAGCAGGTTACGATAATGGAGCTAAAATACAATACGCCACGCATCGAACGAATAAACTTGTACAATAGCGTGTCGTGTGTTACGCCTTGTATACGTACGAGTAGACGTACATGTGCGATTTAGCGAAAATTCCTCTCGTGTCGAGACCCCCTCGCTCCATACGGCTTTGTCAGCCACTTAAATTTATATTCACTCCGAGACGTGAAATTATTTAGCAAACAGTCCGACCGAGATTCGAGATTCGTCTTATTTGTCAGCATTACAAGCCGACTATACGATGCTCGAAGCTCGAAACTCGTTCGACGTCTTATGTACAACGAGCTAGTAAATTACCCGTCGAAAATTCCATTTCAAGGTTTCTCCCCTGCTCTGCCCCGTATTCGCGCGTAATATCTATAGTCTACACGCGAGTAATTCGAACCCAACAATTTTATGGTTTTTTGAAAAACTTCACAGAGTCTATGTTTCGTCAAAACTTGTACAGAGCCGAACAAAGCTGGGAGCTTGCCAAACCGTGCCGAGAAAGGTAACTTCGTACATGTATTCTCTCGAGAACGACGCGACGCGACATGACGGCCAGTCTGTCTATTTTCTTGAACCTATCTTGGTTCGATCTTGTGAAGCTAATTTTCATCGAATCGTCAGTATTCACGCATCGGTAAACACTGTTCGAGTGGAAAAGATGATATCGACAGTTCAGATTTCCTAATCGACTAAAATAATTTCTCGTTTATTCGTGTCACTTTCTGTGTAATGGAAATTGCCTTCTACGAGGTGAATGTTCTTGAGGAGAGGTTAAAATTCTCGAATTTAAAGTAGGTATCAAAAAATTCACCGAGTATGAAATCACAAAATTCGTAAAAGTGGATAGGTATACCTATCGTAAGTAGTCGAAATCGAAAAATTGCATTTCCAATATTATTTTCAGGCAATTTTCGTCAAAATTTAATAATTTTTTCTACACTTTTACGATATTCCAAGATGAAATGTTTTTAATGAAATGTTATCCATGTTTACTTTATTTCTAAACTGTTTTCGAAGAAATTCGCTGATTTTTCTCCAATTAGCATCATTTTAAACAATTTTTTTATGTTTCTGCGTGATTTTTTTTAGCAACATTTAAACGATTTCTGTAGCAATTTCAACAATGTTTGCGCCTTTTCGAACAATTATAACAATTTTTCTAACAGTTCGAATACTTTTTGTGGTTTTATCATTTTTTCACAGTTTAGACCATTTTTACATTTGAAGCAATTCAAATGTGGTTTTGTTCATTTTAAAGATTTTTTCAAATTATTTTCTGGTTTTGATGACAATTTTTTCAGTTTTGATCTTTTTAAAACATTTCAACGATATTTCAACAACTTTTACGACGTTTTGTTTTTTTTTTCAGATTCATTGTAATAGATAGATAGATAGATAGATAGATAGATAGAAATATTTATTTTGAGACGCCCGACTACTTGGCCTTTAGCGTCTACAATTTAGGAACAGTTTACCAGATTATTATACAAATACCTTAATATATGAAAATTCAA
>FIZU01033594.1:0-17036 GCA_900064475.1 Pseudococcus longispinus
GGGGGGGGGGGGGGGGGGGGGGGGGGGGGGGGGGGGGGGGTATTGGCGAGAAAAAAACAATTTTATGCAGATTCTTGTAAAATATCCATTATTTTACCAAAATAAGCAAATGCGAGCGAATATTTTTGCATGAAAAGGTATTGAAAAGCTAAAACTTTATTATTTTTTCCAACATTTTAGTCGTCACTTCGTCGGGGGGGAGGGGGTCCAACCACCTTAGATCTCTTCTCCCCCTCTCCATCAACTACGCCGTTGTGTAATGACGATAATGATACGGCTGATCAAATTCAGTCCAATGTTTAAGACTTTTTTCAGTAGAGGGGGGCGGAGGGGGTTGTCAGGCTGAATAAAATTACGACCAAAGCATGAAAATTTAGTAAACTTGAAGATTTTCTCAAGGAGAGGAGGAGCATGAAAACTGCACGATTTTTCGAACAGGGTGTCTAACAGGCCATGAAGTCATGAAAAGTCATGAAAAGTCATCATTTTGGAAGGTGGGTCATGAAAGTCATGAAAAAGTCATGATTTCAGCTTGAAATTGACTTCCAAAAAACCAAATTTATTTTAAAAAATGCCGTAAACGTGAAAAATTATTCACAAAAGGTCATGAAAAAAGTCATGAAAAAGTCATGAATTTGGCTCAGAAGATTTTGTTAGACACCCTCCCTGTCGAAGAATCGTTCAAAATACATGGTGGTCCATTTAGAAGGTTGGCGGTTTTAAAAATTGAAAAAATACTACTTTGACTGCAAAAATCTCGAAAACCAAGCCCCCTAGAAAAAAATTGATAGTTTATTGGAGATAGAGAATTTCAAGCTCTACAATTTTCATCCCTTGCATTTTTTTCGTAGGACCCTTAGTTTGTCCAGAAAATCCATGTTTATGAGAAATTTACAGGTTCAATGGTTTTGAAAATGAGAAAAAATTCACAATTTTCATTCAAAACATGGAATGAATTTTCTGACCAAACTAAGGGTCGTACGAAAAAAATGCAAGGGATGAAAATTGTAGAGTTTGAAATTCTCTTTCTCCTATTAGCTATTAGTTTTTTCTAGGGGACTTACTTTTCGAGATTTTTTCAGTAAAAGTAGTTTCATTTTTGAAATTATTCACTTATTCGATTTTCTGGCCAAACTAAGGGTGTTGTGAAAAAAATGCAAGGGATGAAAACTGCAGAGCTTAAAAATATCTATTGCCTATGAGTTATTAGTTTTTTTAGGAGGCTCAGTTTTCGAGATTTTTGTAGTCAAAGTGTTTTTTTTTCATTCATTTTCAAAGTTATCGACCTTATAAATGGACCAATTGGACCACCCTGTATAATGAGTAGTTGAAATGTTTAAAAACAAAATTGTGGTCAAGAATTTTAAAAATAAGCATTTTTCATGTACAATTTGCGAAAATCATTGAAAATAATCATCAAAGCCGGTCTTTTTGCAATAAACGACTATATTTTCAGTTACCCCAATGTCCAAAAATCTCAGGGTAATTGTAAACACTCTTCCATTACCATCGTAAGATTTAATATGAGAAAAATTACATGGTCATGTGTTAAAGGAACTTAATTAGTATCGTTTAAATCTCGATTTCGTCATTATCATTAGAAACAGCACTTTTAAATCCTCTAAATATCCAGAAACAACAAATTTGAAACATTATTTACACTTTCGACCACACCGTGCGTTCTATCCGGGCGATTCTCATCAAATCATAGTGTGATGTTGCCAAATTATTACACTTCAGATTCGTATAGGAACAACTTACAGCTGATTTTGGGAAAAAGTTATTTGCTCTGTTCACAATTACCCCATATTCATAATGTCGAACCCCAAATGACATTACATGAAAATGAAGAAAGGATTATTGCCTGAGTAAAGTCTGTGGGGAATTGTTTTGAAAATTCTTGTCCAAAAAGCGAAAAACGTTTTCTTTTTTAGCATTTAACGAAACCAAAAAATTGAACAGTGTTGATCTTTTGGAAGACCTTAAAAGAGATGAAAATTCACAAATTTTTCTAACCGGAGCAAAGCCCTACCATTACCCCGGAACTAGATGCAGACTTGACCAAATTTCAGAAAAAAGATGGTTCAAAAGCTTGTATTTTAAGGTTACTGAGATGATTTTTTCTACCCCTAACCATGCGTCTTTGAATTCCGATGAATATTCCAACCTAGATTCTCTAATATTTAAATACCGAATTCTTTTGGAGTTTTAAGTAACGCAAACGAATTTTAAAATACCGAAATGGGCGAATTTCTTCCATGAAATCCATTATTTATACTTATGCATTACGAACGAATACTCGATTAACGATTTTTCTTGTATCTTTGTTACGCAGATGGTTGAGAACGATATCAGTTATCTTATTTTTAAACAAGCAGGATTTATTGGCTGAGAAAATCAAAGCCGGTAAGTCGCGATTAGAAGATTACTTCGCAGAGTTTTCGCGTTATCAAACACCAATCGATGCTACGCCTGATCCTTCCGAAGATGCGCAGGTCACCAGAGCCAAATATTTTATACGCGACGAATTTCTTGTAAGTCGTCTGCCATTTTATTACATACTATCTTCATTAAGCAATTTTAATCGCTGATCGACGTTAAATCGATCGATCCTCCGGTTCGAAGGTATACTATCGAATGTTTTTTTCTGTCCACAGCGCATAAGTACGGCCAGTGGCGACGGTAAGCATTATTGTTATCCGCATTTCACCTGCGCCGTCGATACGGAAAATATCAGACGCGTATTCAACGATTGTCGCGATATCATACAGCGAATGCATCTGCGACAGTACGAATTGTTGTGATCTACGGATGATTTCGAAATAAAAAAAAATTGTATTGCGATGTTTGCGCTAACTGCCATCTGTTTGTTCCCGAAAAAAAATTATATAATTATACATTACATTAATTTCCGAGTGCTAACACGACGCACTTGCTCGCTATACCTAATCGTTTCTTGTTATATTCTTGGATATTATTTTCCTTGCTGATATTGGTATATTTCCTTTTTTTTCTCGCCTTGCAGTGTTGCCAAGTATAATATTCGTCGGCGGTATCGTGTAGAAAAATTTATCGACGAGAGTATCGTTTAGTTTTACGTAATTTTTAAGTGTACAAAGCAGTGTTTTTTTTCATCGTGAAGAGTGAAACTGCCTTTTATTTTATTTTATTTTTTTTCAATTATGTAAACCGTCATCGATTTCGTATCATTACGGATAGTCTCGATTAGGGATGTATTTCTCTAGATAAAAAAAACTTTTTTTCGCTGTTGATGATGAAAAAGAAGGAAAAAAATTATGTAAATACGAAGTTACCATTGCGAAAGCGTCCTAAGATGATTTTTTTTTTTTTGATTAAGGACGCATGTGAAGAGTAATTTGCGCTTCCATACGTGTTTGACGAGATCGTTTTATTTGTAATCGAAAGTGCAATATGTTTACTTGTTACGCGTCCCTTCTTTTATTATGTCTTTTTCGTTAATTTTTCTTTTTCTTTTTTCTTCCTTTTTTTCTCTTTGTTTTTCTATCTTTTGGTACTTGGCAACGTTGTCATCGGTCCCGGAAATTTTTTGGAAGGGGGGGGGGAGTCTTAGATTTATCGCTTACAGTTACCACATTTTGCATTTGAAAATTAGTACCGTTTTTGTTTTATCACGAAAAAATTGTTATGTTGTAAATTTTTACGATTATCGTTTACGTTCCCGTTCGTATATTGATATGGGTTTTCCAAATACGCACTGACGTTGTTTTACTTCTTTTTTTTTAGCGGTAGGTTTTTTTTATTCGCAATCATATTTCTCTTTCTTTTTTTGTTTTGTTTTATTTTTATTTTTGTTTTTGTTTTTTCTTCTTATTTTTTCTTTTTTTTTCTTGTTGTATTTTAAGAACGTTCTTGTCGCGAAGTGCAATGTTAGAAGTAAGATTTTAAACGTAGATATGCCCTGGAGTTGAATAAAGAAAAATGGTTGAAAATTAAACGCGTATTGTGACGAGAATTCGAGAAATACAATACTTGGTAATGTCTCGGCGACAAATTAAATTCGTGTCCGAAAATGTATCAAGATGGTGTTGAATGTGTTCGTTTTAAGTATTGGTGGGCGAATAGGGGTTGGAAAAATTTTTCAATTCGATGCCAAGGTGCAAGTGGATTGTAGTATAGTTGCAAATGGGAAAAAAGTCGTCCTTGCGATCGAAAGATTAATGATTGATTCTTAATCTGGGACGTATTTTTGAAAAAATGAGCTGCGGTTCTATTTATTTTGAGGCATCTCTTTTTCGTAGTCTACCCCCATTGCAAAAAACTCCCTATTTCCGTACCTAAGGTCTCAATTGAAAAATTTTTCAAATAAAAGTTGTAAATTGAGATCTTTAGATTAATTTTTGTCATCATAAAAATTTCGATTGGACCCCTCCCTCCCCTCCAATTTTGCATATTACATATGAAAATTGCCCTTGAATTTCAATCGTACTGTTCTCAGATATCTCCATGCAACTTTGCCTTGCAGTAGTGTCAAGGGGGGATAGATTCTGTAATCAGTTGATTTGATTGTAATTTGACCAACAATGAGCAAGTGTGTCATTTCTTCAGGGCTTCCCTTTTTTAGAGGTTCTACCATCTTTCCAAAAAATCTACCTGTCTCTGTACTTCGAGTCTCAATTGAAAAATTGTTTGACAAAAGTTGTACATTAAGATCATTGGAATAATTTTAGTTATTACAAAAATTTCAATTAGACCTCTCCTCCTTTTTTGCATAAACGTATGTGAATCATCACGATTTTCTATGTATGGTGCAAATTTAGATGGAAGGAGGGGTCCAATTAAAATTTTTGTAATTAAAATTATTCTAATAATTTTTATCTGCAACTTTTGTTTGAAAATTTTTTCGATTTGGGCCTTGACTACAGAAATAATGAGACTTTTTAGAAAGAGGGATGAACCTGATGAAAAAAGAAAGCTTGAAAAAATTGAACCCCAGCTCATTTTTTTAAAAAATCGTCCTAGATTACAAATCAATCATGAAATCGATTCTAACCTTTTGATCACACAGGATTTTCATTTTGGATTATACTATTGATTACTGCTTGAGCTATTTCGATGCAGGAGAGGATGAAGTGACTGGAGGCCAAATTTTCTAGTTATTTGGTCCAATCGAAGTGAAGCTAATGTCGTGAGTTATGCAATACGTATTACGTAACATATTCCTCTTGCTATTTGTAATGTATTGATTCAGTGAAAAAGCACTCATATCCGAAGTGGTGCAAATTTTGTAGTTGGAGCTTCATTTGTGCATTTTTTCTCTGAATTTAACAACTTGACTATTTTCGAATTAGAGTCACTTTTCCTTGTCTCTTCAAATGCTGATTAAAAAGTTTGAAATTTAATTGAATGGGTCAAGTTCAAAGTTGAGCTCAGATTGTGAAATGATGTGGTAACCCCCCCCCCCTCCCCATCGTCACATTAAATTTCGAGAATTACGAAAAATTTCATAAAATCGAATTTAAATGAATAGAATATTTTTTTTTTATTCTTCGAAATTATCTAGTAACTTTGTCTACTTGACACCCCCCCTCAACCCCAAAAAAATCAAATATTTTCATTTTCCATCAAAATTTGAAAGTTTTGAAATTCTGGATATTTCTGACTTTCATTTCATGCTTCTGAATTATTCAAATCATTTTGAAAACAATGTTCAAAATTTGTTTCTCTTCATTGAAGAGGTAAATTGATCGCATGAAATTTTTATTACCTTGTTTCGTGGTCTAGGCGCTACTCTCAAGATGTAGGTATTCAACTCTAGAAGAAAATTTCGATCCAACTTACCCCAGCCCTGCTTCCACCACAGACTCTTTGTATTGTAACGTCGATGGATAAAATCGAGTGAATTGAAAATACGTGTATACTTTGTATAAAATGAAATCCTATTCGATGAAAATTGCATCGAAATTTTCATCCTCTAAAAGAATCAAAATTAGCCATCGAACAATTTTTCGTTGTATTTGTTAATATTTTGTTTTTTTTACATCTGCAAATTATTCGAGAAACTCTACGCCGCCGGTTATTCTTCGATTTTCGATGTTTTCAAATTTGAACCTTTCAAAAGTGGTGAAAAAAATCATAATCGTAGTACGAAATAATATTTTTCTAGTCGTTGATTTTTTTTTAACCAGAATAAAATACCGATATAAGCGACAAAGAATATTGGAATTTTTTTCTAAATTTTTATTTTTATTTTTAATGCTCTACACTTTTTATTTATTTTTATTTTTATTTTTTTTTTAGTGGAAATTCAAGGAAAACTCATATCAATAACAATGTAAGTTGCATTTTTGTGCGTTTTATCTTACGAATATAAATATATAAATAAATTTATTCGTATAAATATTTTTTTTTATTTTAATTTTGTTATTTATTTATGCATTTTTTTTTTGTTTTTCTTTATACAAAGTATATATTTATATACGTATTTACACATGTTTTTACAAATGGAATTAGAGACTGATTAGGTAACAAATTTTTAAATAATTATTTATAAAAAAATGTGTTTTACGAAAACAGAGAAGCAGATTTTGTGGTATGAATGGTTTTTACATACGATTGATTTCGTTGATGACTCGTTGCTTAAATTTTTAACCGGTTACCTAGTCTGTTTCTGGTTGTTACTCGATGGTATATTTTAAAGTGCTTTTTACGATAACCTGGAAGTGGTGCGTGTTGTTTCGGCTTTTTCTTTTTCTTTTCTTTTTTTTTTTGTTCTTTTTTTCTCGTTTTATTTATTTTTATTATTTTTCATTAATATTCTAACGATTATTTATTCTGTATGCGAGTACATATATATTTTAATCTACGTATTCTCCGTATGTATATATTAATCGCTGTAAACATTTCGCACAATTTTACGAATATCTAAGTAAGCACTTAAGCACTAATTATTATGAATTTTTTTAACACTTTTTAAAAAATTTGGTAGCTAAGATATCGCGTAACTGCCCTACTAGAGAACTTATGTCTTCGGCGTACGTATAGCGAATATGGTGGAAAATGGATAAAAGAGAAGCTTTTTTATTGCACGTTGATTTTTACCATTTAAAAAGTATTCTCGTTTACAAGTGCGCTTTAGTACTATCTTTTTTTTTTTTTTTTAGCGATACGTGCGTTATTTTAGATCGATTTTTGTGTGCAGCGAGTAACCCCTGCTTCGATAGGGGTTTACGATGAATATGTACGTTTAAGAGTGAAACGATTGTCATTTGGGTCTGATTTCATGTACACAGTATTATTCGGATTTGTGATTTCATAATAACATAGTATTACGGTGGAAAGAGCCCATATTAATACGATTTATGTAAGAGACGTGAGAACGTGTCGAGTTTTTCGTCAACTGTCCCAAAAAAATAAAAGAAATTGATCGGACGAAAGATTTCCATTTTGGTCTTTCATCCAAGTTAGTCAACGTCTTGGGATTTTTTTTATTTCAAAATTTTTATTAATAACTGTTTTGAAAATCCTGGATTTTGTTGTGAAAATCGCAAATATTATAGGTTGAAGTATTCGGTCGAAGCGTTGATAAATTTTCGATAATCTGTGTTTTTTTTCCTTGAAATCTTATTGTACCTACTTGTCCGATATTTTCGATTAAGATTTTAACACGTTGATTAAACAAATTCGTTAAGTAACTCTTTTTTTTTGAAATTTCAATTCGAGAGTATCTATCGAAGCGAGTAGTTATTTAGGACGATAAAATTCGCGTGAAATAATTAGATAATTAAGTAGGCGAAAACGCTGCTAGAAAATTAATAAAAAAAAAACAGAAACACGTAGCGATGTGAATAGATTAGTATCGAAATGATATTTTCGATGAATTCGATTAATATAATACTGATTTTTGAATATTTTTCTTTCTCCTCACCTGTCACCTCCGATTACAATCTGTACGAATAACGAATTCATCTAAACTTTTGTTTTATATTTAGTAATAGAAAATATATTAAGTAATCGCGTGATTGAAATTTTTTCATTGTCTTTAACAAAGCGAAACCTAAAATTTTTTTTCATGAAATAGTAAATTTTTATTGTTACGTTTACTCCATTAAGTTAGTTTGATTAATTGGCGATCTATATACTTAGTTGAGAATTTTCATAGGTTTAGGTATTCGCTTTAATATCTCAATAATAGATTTGATTGCCAGCGTGAGAAGCTTATTGTATATGCTTGAGAACGTTTAATCAAAAAATTATATATTTGTCGAAATTCTCACACATTTCCACGTAGCCTAATTTTTTTATCATTAAAATTTCATCGTTATTAGCAAAGCGTCATCTAAAATAGTAATTCTGTAAAAAAAAATAATAATATTGGTTAAATGATAAGACAACCTTGATAATTGTGTAAATATTTTTTTTTTTTCGTTTTTATTATTTAAAATGAATCAACTTTTTAATAAGGTTTATCGAACTATCTCGCTAATATATTAATGAATTTGTATTTTTTAGTTTTAAATTACTTATTTTTCGCTTTCAATTTTATTTTTAAAAGTAATATAAATATTGTCAATTTGTATAAATTTATAGCGAAATTTTTGTTGTGTTACCTGTACTATTAAAAGATAACAATTGTGAATAAATTTGTTTTCTTATCTTTTAGTCGGTTAATCATTTGTTTTCATTTATTTATCAAGTTTGAGTGATAAGGGTAACTGATGTTTCGTTGATTTTGTACCTAGTGATGACCTAGTGTTTTTTTTCAGTTTGTGAAGTTGAGTGTGGACGATTATGCATTTGAGGAGTGACTTTCCAAAACGGCCTCTGTCCATTTTTTTCAACATCTTGTTTTATATCGTCAGAGTGTTTCTCAATGCTTCTTAAACCAGATAACGCTATAAAAAAAGAGGTGAAAAAAAATGGACAGAGGCCGTTTTGGAAAGTCACTCCTCATTTGCTTTGAATTTTGTTATTTCGAATTCAAATGTTAACACCCGCGAATATTAAATCCAGCATTTGGACAATATTTGGCATTTAATGTCCAAGCTTTCGGCGAAGCATTATTTCATTTCGGTAGTTGATTAATGGTGAAATGTGCTTTGAATGTAATAATGTCTGACTCAATCTCAGTAGTAGGATTGTTTATACTTAGGTATCTGAATTATTCAACAACTCCGACGTTAAATTGTACCGGTACGTACGACTTCTGCATCTTCGACAATTAAGGTAAGCTGCCTACATCAGGACAGGATTTGCTTTTTTTGGATCATATTTTGTAGAAATTCTTCTCAGTTCATGTTACCCGCCCTTACGTAACCAATCTTTCAAGTTACATATTGGAATATGATCATAGCTTTGACGCTGTCAGACGCATAAACTGTATCGTTCTTGAAGTCTTTGAATCCATGATGAGCCATAATTATTTTTATTAAGTAATTAATCCTGCAGCTCCATAGTGTACCGAAATGATTGGCTTTCAATTGAAGAATGGGAATGGGGTCCTTTATCGGAATGTAACTGGTTGTTTAAACTAGTTTAAACCATCATGCATTACACAGTGGGGCATGAGATGATTCTAGCTGGACAAAAATAAGTATTCGTGAAAAAAACGTGAAAGATGGCAATTTCTACGTATTATTGAATGCCGAATCAGAATTTTTTATTTTTTTTTTTTGCAAATTTACCCTTTGAGAAGCCCTCCAGACTCAAAATTGAGGTCAATTTATGATAAGAACATGAAAGGTGTCAATTTTTATATATTTTTGACCGTTGAATCCGAATTTCTTATCATTTTGAAAATTTTCCTATTGAAAAGCCCGACCATGAGCAGATAGGTGGCATCAGGCATGCCATTGCCTACAAAACATTTTTTGTTTGTCTCACTCTCAGTCAGGGCTACCAACTGTTGAAATTTGTTGGTATGAAGCCGAATCAGGCATGGATACCGAATACCGATTGCACCAATCGCGCCAAACACCCTAACACCCTATCAAAAATGTTCTCCTAATGAAAAATACGAAGGAAAAGTGTGTAAAATTTATCGAAAATGTTCTCCTAATGAAAAATAAAACTGCAAGTAATTTGTATCAAGATTCGAGTGTGCTAACGTCACATGTTCTCGTTCGCCGTGTTTTTGATCTTGAAGTCTACTATCGTCTCTTAGTCTCTAGGTATCTTCCCTTTTTACAGAAGTACGATTTGAAAGATATTGACGATCGTTGAGATTATGGTGAATATAGATGATACTAAAAGTAAGTTCCATTCTTTATAATATTACGTAGTTTATTTAGTAGTTCGAGTCCTCATTCATTTATCACGTAGCTCCACCCAGCTATTCCATATGATATGTTTTTGGAATTTATTGAGTTGGGGCACGTGATTCGATATTCTGGCATATTTGTAAACGTTTCGTTATTCATTATGAAAGATCTACTCGATTTCAGTTTGAGTTCATTCATGATTGATGAGTGTGCTCGGTTTTGTTTCACGAAATACGCATCCGATGAGAAATACATTACCATTCTTTTAAGCATGGAAACAGTTACGTTTTACCTGCAATCTTGAACACTTACTAAAGTTTGATTATTTATGTAGGGTCAGATGAGTTGAACTCATCGGACGGATCTTTACATAGAAAATCCGAAGATTCAACGAAGAAAAAGCTGAGAAAAGTAAGAAATTGTTGATTGTATCTTATCTAAACAATATTCATATTTCCAGATTTGTGTATATATTTAGACATATTCCTTGTAATTTTAGCTGATTGCATTACCCGATATTACTGAAAATGTAAAAGAAGTCTGTCAAAGTGCACTAGCGGAATTGAAGGGTCGTCAGAAAGAAATGAAATCACTGCAAGATGAAGTGAACATTCTGAAACACGACTTGAAAAAAGAAGAAAAAACGACCGCAGATTTAAATATTAAGGTATTATCGATGTCCCAAGAAGTACAAAAAGAAAAAGACGCAAAGGTGATCTATTATTCGTAGTTTTCGTATTCGTATCGTTTATTTTTACGTTTTTTTTTTTTCACAAAATATGTGTACTAATGGTGAGGTAAAAAAGCAATTACTCGACTTTTTCACGAAAGCGACGTTCTGTTTTTCAGGTTATCTATGAAGGCTATGCTCGGAAGCTGGCGTGCCCAATCCGCATTCGATATGCTATTGAAACTTTTCCCAGAAATTTCGTATTTTCTACCGACGAAATGAATCGACGTATTTCTGATCTGCATATAAAAATAGTTTCGGCGTTAGACTCGCAGCAAGCAGCCACTAAATTAGTTAGTTCCACGAGACAGTTTATTTTTTTCACAACGAAGTCAGAAGATGACAGAAATTCAAAATTTCCTGCAGCATGGAAACGCTTGAAATCCGAACACTGCAAACTCGTGAAGCCGCTAAACCCTACAGAACTTCAAAAAAGTATAATAGATTTATACGAGACGGATGAAACTTCGGCGAAACAAATGTGGTTGAATAACTTCGACGTTTGGAAGAGTAGGTCTGATGAACTTTCGTCTGAAGACATCAGAAATGTGACGGATTTAGCTCGCTTAGAAGAGGACGATGTTCGTGACAAATAGGCGATGGCGATTACGATAAAATATTTAAGAATGAGTATGAAAAAGAGTACGTATTCGACCTATTGAGGTTAGGAAAATTCGGCACAGATCTACCTTCGCTCTTTAAGGTTTGTTTCTGGATACTACACACGTCGGAAGATGAGGAGGTTGAAAATTTGAGGAAAAAGATTAAAAATCAATGGCCTGCCGACATTAGAGCAGTCAGATACAGCAAATATTCTGCCAAAGTTGTTGAATTATATAATCTAGTGTCTGAATTAAGTAAACACGGACCAGGCTTAATACCTCCGTTGGAATGTAAGCCTACAATTCAAGATTTTCATGATTACCTGAAACAACTGTCCTCCATAGGTGGTCAAAGCCTATCTTTTGTCGCAGAAACGTTATACGTGAACGAAGAAAGTTAAAAAACAGTAATAAAGAAGTAAACTAGCTGTTTCATTTTCTTTGTTTTTATTTAAAATTTGTATTCATGTACTTATTTATTAATTTAATTATGTGAACTAAGTTCTTTGGGTGGAGGTATTCGTATAAATCCAAGTAGATTGATATTTCTTTTCATTTTAGTATACTTTTCATAAATATCGGTCGTTGTCTCTATTTTTAGATTTTTCCAACTGTTTAATTTAACTGTATTAGGGAATAAATGGAAAAAAATCATGTGTAATACAATTTCAATTTTTATTCGCAGTAAATTTCCGTAATATTTACAATGAAAAAATATACGAATGAATGAAATTTTTTCGATTTTATGATTATGTTCGACTTTTCAACCGTTCAATAAGAATACGCGAATAATTCATTAAGATTTCTACAATGAAACAGCAGACGGTATGTTCAACAAAACGGTCAATAAAAAATGTATAAAATTAGGTATTTTTCGGTTTTACATAGTTCAACTTTTCAAAAACTATTTAGACGAGTTAGCACATATTGTCGGTTGGTACTGTATTAGTAATTACTTTTACTACACGATTTTTTGTGTTATTAACAAACTCAAATTCACAAACAGTCGACAATTTTAGAAAAAATGGAATTTTCAACTCCAATGGACCGGAGTTGGAGTGCACTCTTTCTACCCGGAGTTTGCCAAGGTCCGACTACGATTACTGAAATGATTATGGTTTTGTTCTCATTGAAGAAATGGACCCATATCTAATATCATACCCTAATCCTTTCCCTTGCTATATCTCTGTTGTCTCATCACCAGGAATACATTCAATTTCTTTTGGAAACACTTATCTTTGACGTGACGAATGCAGAGTACTTGAAAACCTAATGCACAAACACAATTAAAACTTGAGCATAACTGATTATCAACAGCTTAAATGCTGAAACAATACTAAACCGGACTAAGCTGGTCTTGAGTTCGACGTGCTTTGAAATATTTTAGGTCCAGGCAATCATAGCATCAGTAAAGTATTAACTCAAAAGGCCATGCTCAGATCATACATTCCGGTTAAGATCACTAACCTACTAAAAAAATTCTAAAACCATTTTCTTGAATGTGTTTTATTTGATTGATGCGATTTAAAGTACAAATTTTATTAAGCGATCATTTCTTTAATACAATTTTTTTTTGAATTTTTATCGTAAAAGGAAGCGCAAATTATCGATATTTTGTTAAACTTAAAAAAAATCAAAAAATTACAAAAAAAGAATGAAAGGAAAGGGGAAAAAAAGGAATTATAAACTAAGTTAATTTTTTTACATTCTACGATTGGTACAAATTAAAAAACAATAGTTACGTAATTTAAAAAAAATACTGAGATGTTATACGAATTCTTTAATTAGAACGTAGAGTTAGACCATTATAATGATAAATTTGTACACGAACATGTCACCAAACAAGACCAGTTTTAGAGGAATATTTTTTAGAAATACGCAAATACGTGAGAATTTATATCCGTATTTTACTTTCGATAAGTATTTAACATAATGAGAATTGATATTTGCGTAATTTCTTTCGATTTTTTCATATTTTCGTTTCGCAAAAATTTCTTCTTCGGGATTTACTCCGTGATTTTTTAAAATGCGTACAAGTTTTTTCTAAAAATGAAAAATTAGACAGAAAGGAAAAAAAAAACAAAACAAAACAAGAACAAAAAACAAGATAGAACAAAAAGTACATTTGTCATTCGGATACAAACAAAAACGAAGAAAACGTATGTAAATACGTCGGTTAAACGTACTTCGTACAAAATTACTATTTTTCTCATTTGATTTGGTCCAAAATAAACACGAATCACGAAATTATCGTGGAAAAAATCTTCGCCGAACAATAATTAAAAAAAAGTAATTGCGATTCAGCGATCACATCTCATATGAAATTGAAAACGGTCTGAATTCTCAATAAAATAATTCTGAACACAACTAGAGACATATCATAATGTTCTATAAAAATAATAATAAAAAAAAGTCTAAAAATAAAATGTATAATTGCGATGCAATATGGTTTTGTTTTAAATTTGAATAATCCGAATGCTGTCTATGTCTATTCAAAAGACAATGTAACTTCCACAAAAAAGTTTACTTGGCGGAACGCGAGTAAGGAGACGGACGAGTATTTCCAAAACGATTCACTGAATTCGACGGCGCTTTTCCACCGCCGCTCGAATTATCTCCTGATGATCCGTACGACTTCCAACCACCTGATTTATCTCCGGCTGAAAACACCATAGGAAAAAATTAATTAATCATCGGCGGCGTACGAATCGTTGTAAAGCGATACATAAAAACAATCATTCTTTGTTAATAGTGAATTTTAAGAATATTTTAACCGAACACAGGCCTTAGAAAATTTCGTGTTCCCGATCAACGTACAAAACATCACCTATCGAAATTAGATACACATAAAACACATCGAATATATGCAATTCCCAATTAAGCCAAATCACGCCGTCACCAACGCTGAATTATCATTTTTTTCGTAATTCAAAAATCAACGTGCTGCTGTCGTAGTTGCAAATCGTGCTCACATCGGTAAACCCCAACTCGAACGATCAACGGTTTTAATTGTAAAAAAAATACACGAGTACACCGCTATAATCGTATACGCAAAACATTATAAAATAACAGCTCACCAAAGTGGGCGAATCAACTGTGTCCTGTTGGGTGAATGAGATTATTAAAGCTGATCACCAGCGTCCTGCAATAGGTAAAGGACCATTAAGGAATATTTTATCGCTGAAATCAGCTCCGCAAAATTATCAAATGGTAATACCCCGAACCCATCGAGGGCGTTTGTTTACTACCAAATGAGATCATTTTGCAGAGCTGCCGCTAACGAACATCACAACAAATTATCGATCGGATAATACGAATCGAAGGAAAAGGAAAAGATGAGATGGAAATTCGAAGGATGTTTTTTTTCAAAGATTTATTTTAGGGAGCGTTTTTTTTTGCCATTTCGTATCAGCTTTGTGATTTATTAACGGCGTTATTTCATTGGATGATTTTTGTTTGGGGTTTTGGTGGTTTGGTTTTGTTGGCATTCTCGACTATCGAACGGTTTCTCATCGGTTTATAATAATTATCGGTTTTTTATATTAGAAATATCAGTCTGTTCAATTATTCGTCAAGTAGTGTTATGCTTAAGAGTGTTTTAACGTATTTACAGCATGTCTTGTTTCAGTCTAACTAAGCGATTAGCGCGAAAAAATCAGGGTAGACTTCTTTTTTTGAACATATGAGCTGATATGTGAGTTTTCTTCAAGTATGAACCAAAAGAAAATTAACAGCAAGGATGAGACATCAAAAATTGCTCTTGGGGGCATGCAAGAGGGGTTTTTAGGAGTGGAAACACCCTTATTTTTACATAAAAAGGAGTAGGGGTATGTTCTGGTACCATTTCTTTACATTAGGACACTTCTGAACTCGAATCTGCCATTACTTCTCCGATTGAAAGAAGAGAAGTGACACAATCGTGATATCTGTGTCGTAGAAAATGATCAATTTTTGTAGAAACAGAAATAAAATCAAAATTTTTCATTTTTTGAGCCCTATAATTGTGATCAATTGAGTCAAGAAACATGTCTTCATTATAATTCGAACCTCCCGAACCCAAATTTGAAGTTGATTTTCAGATAGGAATTACGGAACCCTCCAATTTTCTCATCGTAAAATGCTCAATTTTCGCCTAAATTGACATCAAATCGAGGATTCTTATTTTTTAAACCTTATACCTTCAACAGATTGGAGTATAAGATCTTTTCTTGACCTAATTCGAACCTCTTGAATTCAAATTCGAAGCCAATTTTTAAGTAGCAAGTGGGAAATTATCACAATTATCCAATTTGTGCTTAAATTGGTAGAATTTTTTCATTTTCAGAAGAACAGCTCTTCCCCATTCCAAATTAGGAAAAAAATTATAGAATAAAAATGACTGATTTTCAACGCTCTACAACTTTTGTTCGAAACTTTTTTTCGTATCATCAATTTAGCAAATTTTTTCATCCGGGTTCCCCAAAAAAAATTTCATTGGAGTAAAAAATCACGATACGACAAAAAACTTAAAACAAAAGTTGTAGAGTATTGAAAATTCATCATTTTTTGTGATACAATTTTTCTCCCATTCTACAGGGGTGAAAAGCCATTCTTCTTAGAAGATAGGAATTTATGCTAAGTAAACACATAGGGGTGATTTGGCCCTGAGCACCGAATTTTAATTAATCCAGTGAAAGTTGGTCTTTCTGGTTTAAAACCCCTGTGACAAAATTCTTACCTCGATATCCCAACGGGGGGGGGGGGGGGGGGTGATCGGCTATCAGAAAGAAACTCGACCTTTTGATCTTGAAAAATCCATAATTTGAAAAAAAAGAACTTTTATTGACCTCCACTCTGCACCAAAACAAGAAAAAAAATTTTGCTAGAAAGGTTTTATACTAAAATTTCAAAATTTTCTCTTAATTTTAGCCCTGAAATGAAACCACAGACTTTCCCACACATACTCCACCATATACATATGCCTCTGATTGTATTTAAATCTTGTTTTCCTCTCAATTTAGACCTTTCGGACAAAATGAAGAATACTTTGTTCATTTTTTACGTGTTTAGGTAAACATTTCAAATCGTACCAAATTTTAAAACATTTTCAAATTCAGAAAATTGATTTATCAATTCAAGATCTACTTTGATATTCGATATGGATTCATGATCGGAATCAGTATTGCGGAAATATTTGAATCCAACTCCCAAATTCTTGAGTCTAGAACTTTTTTTAGCCCAGGTATAAACAAGTAAGTATCCAAAGAGGTGACATGTTGGACTTCAACTAGAAATACCTATTGAAAAGTTGATACGAAAATGTACCCTTTCATTTCCAACAGCATAACCATTTCACCTCTGTCTTCTATCCATTTTTCTCCCCTCAAATTTGTCATTTCTGGTCGAAAATTTTTTTCCTTGAAATATATCATTAATGACACCAAAATACACCATCAACCAGCATTTGGACAAAATTCGTTCGTTTTT
>FIZU01033601.1:0-12121 GCA_900064475.1 Pseudococcus longispinus
AAATCCACATTTACCCCCCCCCCCCCCCGAAGGGGTTAGAGTTGAGATATCGAGTTGAAAATTTTGTCACGGGAGTTTTAGACCATGAGGACCAACTTCCACGAGATAATTTAGAATTCGATTCTCAGGGTGAAATCACCCCTATAAACCCAGCTACGCTCTTGGTAAAAAAAATAATAGAAAATGAAAAAAAACATATAAATATTATGGTGGAGCGTGGAAAAAACATTCCTCGGATTTTTACCAAATTTAAGATGGTGGTTCGTATTTATATAGGAACGAACCATGAAAAATTTTAGAGCCCTAGCTCAAAGAGGGGCGGAGCTATGGGTCCTCAAAATGCGGTAACTTTCGAAAAAAAAGAAGTTTTTTTGCCACTTTTCGGTAGTTACACCTGCATGGCACCTCGAACACAACCCTAAAAAGTTGCGATTTGAGTTTCTACACCTCCTCAGGCCATTGACCTTAAGTTTGGATACCACTTTTCCTAACCTACCAGGGGGTCAAAAAGTTGCAGATTGCTGAAAAATCGAAATTTTTGATTTTTAAAAAAATTAAATATCCTTCGCTTGGTACCAAAACTGGCTCTAAAGGGCTCCTATTGATCCAAAAAAATTTTTCCGATTACAAAAATTGAAAAGCTTTTATTGCAGTGTGACCCGCACTTTCAATTTTTGTAAAAAACTAAAATTTTGTAAATTTTCATGGTGAAAATCAATTTTTCACAAAAATTGAAAGTTGGTCACACCGCAATAAAAAATTTTCAATTTTTGTAATCGAAATAATTTTTTTGGATCAATAGAAGCCCTTTAGACCCGAAAGTGGCAAAAAAACTGTGTTTTTTCGAAAGTTACTTCACTTTAAGGCCCCCTAGTTCCGTTCCCCTTTGAGCTGGGGGTCTAAAAAATTTTTTGGTCCATCCACATATAAATATGAACCACTTCCTTGAATTTGGTCAAAATCCGAGGTATGTTTTTTTTTTTCGCGCTCCATCCAAATAAATAATTATCTATTAGAATTTTTACTAACTTTGATGCCTCCGCGAAAACTTCTAGATAAAATTCCAATATTTTCAGTTCGTTGAAATCTACTAGGTGTTTCTTTTTGAAATCTCAAAAAAAATTGACCTCGAAGAACAATACATTTCGAAAATACAAAATTTTGAAAATTTATAAAGGGTCTTCCCTGATAAGATAGTGAAATTGGCACTTGACACAGATTTCCTCGAAAGTGGTCCTAAATTTTAGCCTTGATGTAAAAACTCACCAATGAAATTTTTAACCCCCGCCCACTCTCGAATTATCATCCCCTAAATATCTTATTTGAAGGAGGTAGATGAAAAATTCTGAAATGTTCACAGACTTTGGGCATTATATGTGTGCCCTTGTGGAAATTTTTTCAAAAAAATAGGTCAACTTTTTCTCAATTTTTTGGCATTTTGAAATTTTCAAAAAATCGCCGAAAACTATTTTGGGAGGGGACATAGCTGAATTTTTTTTCAAAATTTTGTAATACCCTTAGGTATAACATGTGTACTTTTTTAGAGGCCCAAAAACTATGGCAACATTGTTATAAAAATTGGAAACTGAAAATAAAATGTTGTTGGATGGCCTTTTTTATACTGGAAGGTAAAACTATTTTGATTTTCTTGCGCCTAGCCCCATAGTTTGGTGTCATTCGATGAGAAAATGACCCAAAAAAATGTTTACCTCGATCGATGCATATTAAATCGACCCTCAGCGACCATTTTGAGAATTGAACATAAAGAGCGCGAGCTCGGTATTTGCCACGCGCCGTAGTGGAATAACGCTGAGCTCGGGCTTGTTGTATTCAATTTTCGAAGTGATAGCTGAGGGATGGGTTAATATGCATCGATCGCGCTAAAAATTTTTGTGGGTCATTTTCTCATGGAATGACACCAAATTATGGGGTTAGGTCCAAAAAAAAACTTCAAAATTTTTTTCCCTTCGAGTACATATAAAAAAGGTCATCCAAAAACGTTTTTTTTTCAGTTTTGAATTTTTTTCAACAATGTGGCCATAGTTTTTGGTCCTCGAAAAAAATCTATGTTATACCTAAGGGTATTACAAAATTTTGGAAAAAATTAGTCAATGTCCCCCCCCCCCCCTCCTCACAATTTTTTATAGATTTTTTAAAATTTTAAAGTGCGTAAAAAATTGAGAAATTTTTATTCCTTACATTTGAATTACCTATGAATTTTAAACAAGTTTCCTCGTAGTATTTTTATCTTAGAATAAAAATTTTCGTCTTTCTTTGATGATCAAGTTTGAATTTTCAAAAATTTGAATTTTTTCATTACTTCAGTCTCATTTCACCACGTAGCAAGTCTAAAAAATGATTCCCCATTTTTGGAATCGGATATTTTGGGAATTTTTGTATTGGATTATTTTTTCGAAATAATGCATACTTTTATACCTTGCAGGTTCTCGTTTTAAACAATTTTTTGTTGAAATTTTTCAAGATTTCGGTAATGAAAATTGCCTTCATTTTCGTTTTCAACAATTTCAAATAGTTTTTGTAATCTATTTTTATTGCGTGGAAAATGACTAAATGCATATAATAATGTACATACCTACCCACTCATTTTTCATCGATTTGTACATCAGACACCTTTTCACGATACTTTTTCGAAGATGTTTCACGATCTAGCTTGCTGATACAAATTTCATGAAAAACCTGTAAAATTTCGAGGCACCCTGTAGATTTTACGAAGTATATAATTCTCATTTTCTTGTTCTCATAGCGAATGATGAAATGGGTGCGATGAGATGTCTGTTTAAATTAATTCAAATTTCAACTATCGAAATTTCGCTCTAATATAAATGAGCATAGGTATAATAACCGATTACCAATCATAGCACTGGGTACGTCTACGTACATCTACATATACGAATACTATGTAGATGGAGACTAGAGAGATACACACGTTGGTTTAATGATTGCAACATAATTATTCGTTGGAAAAGGCCAGCAACGATATCGAAATATATCGATTAGCCCGAGGATATTATTAGTAAAATGTACCTACGAATCTATATACAAATAATTATGCACCGAGCGAGCGAGACTATCTCGTCGCCGTCGTAATATTATCTGCGTTCTGCTATAGCAGATGTTACGAGCCAAAGTGCAAGAGACATAGTGAAAAAACACTCGAAAGCTTTGCAAATTACAGCAACGTCGCGTCGCTGCGTGCGAAACGCCAAGTTGACTACGAAGTATATATTGATATTAGCTTAATTACCAAAAGGTAGCTTTTAAGCGAAATTTCATCTTAATGAACTTATTTGCTGCTGCGAGTTTACAAAGAAGCCGACAATTTTACTTTAGTCGACGGATATAAAGTACTTGGGGAGGGAGGTTTTTAAAAAATACTCCTGAAAACTCGAAGAATTCCGTTGAATTCGTAACTTGAAAATTATTGTAGTTGACTCGGTGCGAGGTGAATTTTTCGGTGTGAAATTGTGGCCAATTTTAGTGGATGATTTTAGCATTGGTTAGGCCTAAGTTAATTTGTGGTTTTGCGAAGATCTGGAATTCGAATTTTTTTCAGTTTACAAGTTGACAAACTTGAAATACATAGGTATCTTGTGTTTAGAAAACTAATAGTTGATTACGGTGACAGAACTATCAAAAGAATTAAGTCATACCTAACTATCTAATAGATTTAGAATTGAAAACATATATGTGAATATCTATAAGGATCAGATGGCTGAGGATGTTGGTGATTTAACCAATCTCGAGGTTGACATTCGATTTCATTTAATGTTGATTGAAGAGAAATCACCTCAAGTTGAATGTCCTTTGAGATTTCTAAATGCTCGCCATCGAGAGTGCTTCAATTTGGTTTCAGTTTTGATTTATGCTGGGAAGGGAGAGGTGATGATAGCTCAATAAATTATTTTAAATTTGATACTTCTGTTGATAGAATGTTGGATACGTTCCTAATGGAGTTAATTTTGTGTAATTTTTGCAGTAAATTAATAATAGGTATGTTTTTATTTTATTCTGTTATAGGTAAGTGCCTGTGTAGATGTTCAAATACCTAGTTGATATTTTGTGAATAACTTGTAAAAAGAACTTGGGTGAATATGGAGAAGCACAATGTACATACATGTACTTACTTGAGACCATGCACGACTGACAACTCAGCAAGTGAGTACGAATATACAATCGAAGGTTTATAGAATCTTGAAATTTAATACTTACTGTCGAGAAAAATCCTCCAACGTCCAATTTCAAATCCCATTCTTCGAATTTTCAATTCTATCTCGTCAGGGGTTCAAAATATGCCCTTAGAAAGCAATACTCGCGGAAGTGGTGTTCAAACCACAAATTTTTATAGGCTGCAGTACAGAAATGACTAATGGCAAGAATGTTTCGAATTCTATTCGAAAACGTCTGCAAAAAATCACTATTTCTGCACAAAAATCTTGAAAAAATTGTCATCTTGATTTTGAAATTCCATTATGCTGATTTTTAGACATCTTGTGAGACTTTTTCGACTTGGAAAACTCCAACTTCATGGACTTGGAAAATTTCAAGAAAAGTTCTGATCAAAATTTTGTCAGACAGCTTTTTACGTAACGCTGACTTTTAGACATTTTGTGAGACTTTTTTGAACTTGGAAAAATTTTCAGATTTCTACGGACTTTTTGTACTTGGGATTGAGCTTCGAAAATTTTTCAACAAAATTCCGTTACGAAATTTACTCACGAAAATCCGTTACGCTGAGTTTTAGATATTTTTGTCACACTTTTTTGGATTTAAAAAATTTCAGAAATTCCGACTTTTTCGATTGTGGAAAATTTCATCAAGTGGTCAGTTGACTTTTGAACTTGGAAAAAGTTACATTGTTTCAAAATTTTCCTTTTAGACATTTCAAAAGAAATGATCACATCGTGTCTAAATCTTTGAACTTACAAGCTGGCATGTGCACTTCAGTTTGACATAGCAGGAAGAGCAAAAGCATATCGTATGTTTTATACTTTCATGGGTAGTATGGAAATAGAAAAGACTGGTGAAGGGGTCTGGGGAGGGGTTTGTTTATACCGATTTTGAGAAAATTGATGCAATTTTAATTTTGGACGATTGTCGTGATCGTTTGGTCGTTTCTACTCGTACAATATGTTTACAGGTTTCATTGAAAACTTCAACAATATCCACACTTCCGACGATTTTTCATGATTTTTTTACTACGGTACTTCTATGATATTTTTATCAAATTTTGTGGGTAACATTTTCAACAATTTCCATGATTTTTCGGACATTTTCACAATATTTTCGATGATTTTTATGGTAATTTTCAACGTACGAAATTTGAACTACTTTGACAGAATTTTTTATAATTTTGCTGGGGCCTATATTTGAGCCCTAGAAGAGTTCATCTGGGTCGAGATCAACGTTCCCACCTTACAACAACGCCACTGAATGTATTATATCAAGTGCCTCATTTCTGTGGAAAAGAGGAGAAATGAATGACACGGTTGGGTCGCGCCATAATGTAGATTTGCGAAAACTAATTAATATATAATCAGTACTAAATAAACGATTATTTCTTGTTCCAGGAATATTTGAAGTGTTCGACGGAGATGAATTAAAAATGATGTAGAATGCGTTGGAAGTACAAGTGTAGGAATGTTGATGACAATTCGTCGGGGTTAAGTAAGTGGCAAACATGGTGATATTTTTTCCTACGTACCTACGTTAGTTTCAATCTACGTATGAATATCATTAAGAAATTATGTATGGAAATACTTGACAATCGCGAGTCTCGAACGTAAACATACGCGTACATGTACCTACCTATCTACATCTTCTATAGACAAATTAGAAATGATTAATAAATTATAAAATACGGCAAGAAACGCCAAAGACAACACGTAGGTAAACGTAGGTATACGATGGCATAACATTCTAAACAAAATGTTCATTTCGGTTCAACTATTCGGGAAATGTGATCAATGCGAACGTGTACAAATAATTAAGAAAAGGAGGCGCGTAATAAGTGAATATTTAACACCTATTGAGCACGTTTTCGCGTATTCGTCAACCCCCATCTCATCCACGGCAAACTATTCGTATTCGCACGCAATATCGAGATTCGAGAGAGAAACCTCCTAGCTTCTAACACTATGGCAGCTTGATTGTTGTTCGAGTTGATAATACTTGCAGCAAATGTGAAGAATTTTGCCAGCAGACGTGAATGATTCCACATCGCGAATTTCCTCTCCGGCTTATCGTTTCGATTTAAATCCGAATTTAATACGTAAATGTTTGGGAATTATTCGTATTATATAGTTTTGTTTAAATACAACAGCTGTCATTCTTGTTTTCATATGCGTCTTGTCTATGGCGTTAATTATATTTAAATTATTTATAACCGTTTTGAATACGATACGATATTTTTTTGCAGCCAAGTGCTCGCGCTTATCTTGGAACCCATTTGATGATATTTTTATACTCTTATTGTTTTCGAGTTAATGGAAAATCTCGCCGTCGCATCGTGTCGAGTTCGTACAGCGAGAAGAGGTGAAAGATTTTCGTCATCGTGGGTATTTTACATTTCAGATTAGCTGACTCGAAATACAAAAGAATATTAAATTACGTTGTCTTTATCGTATACCCGGTTGCATATTGGTCGATGCGATGGCTGAATGGCGACGACCACTTGCCCACCGTATTAACTCTTTCTACCGACGTATCAAACTCGTATATTTTCATTCCCATACCGAAAGCACAGGGTTTCGTAAAATTTCGTTTCACGCCACAACATGGTGAATTTTTTATTGTATTAATAAACGATTCGAGTCTGTACGTTTTCCCCTCTTCGGCCAAAATATCCCATCGGCTGCCAATAATAGCGTTATAATTAATATAGAACGTTCGGATGTGCAGTATCCGTTTTGTAGCAGAATGTTTCGAGCTTAATGGATCGTAAACGTGCGCCAAAAAGATACTTAAATTTTTAGCTATCGCGGTTATTTTTCAAATCACCTCGACTCGGCGGCGTATAAAAAGCAGGCGCAGCTCGTCAAAAAAAAATTTTGGCGCGATTTTGAATAAACTCGCGGCGCAACACAATGCACGAAGTTTATCGTCTACTTACTTAAATATCGAATCATGTCAACGAATATATTAAGGTGAAGAGACGACACCGTGTCGTAAATTACCAGGCAAAACCCGAGCTTGTCTACTTTGATGCGTATAAAAGTCAGTTATATTGCGCAAAAAATGACAACGTCGTAACTCGCATTCTAATTTCGGATAAACGCGTCTTTTTAATGTAAACCATCAGCAGCTGAGTTCGGCAAATGCGGCGTAAATAACATTTAGAATAATTAATTAAACGCCGGCGTATCGTGGCGCGAATTTAAAAGACTCGCGTCAAATTTTAATCGCTAGTAATCGTACACAATAAGCGAATCCTTTAATTAGGTGTAGCCCTGCTTCAATAGTGTACCATCGTTTCGATATAATGATTGATATTGCCAATATAGGACATGGGTACCTGGGTAGTAAGTACGTGGCTTCGATATTTTGGTAACAACTTGCAGCTTATTTACGTCTACGTCTGTGGTGATTATTACTTTTATGGAGTTGTGCTTTTGGTGCGTTGGCGAGATGGTGTTATGAGCTAGTATGGTTTTATAGTCTCTCGTGCTTGGAATATAGCATTTTAAATGATTCGTATACGTATGTCTACCTTTCGTATTATAATTCGTTAACGACACGAGGCAATGATTTGTTTACTGTTTTCTCTAGCGAATGCGAGGATTTCGCGTGCGGTAAACAGGAAACGTTTCGGGAGGGGTTTTCAAGGTTGTTAATTTTGAAATGATGGAAATTTATTATTGAAAATTTTTAGATCAAAATATCTTTTAAGTAGTACGTAAAAGGTTTTATACAGGGTGGCCCAGAATGAAAGGTAATGGTTATGAAAATTGAGATAAAAAAAAACTTCGAATGCAAAAACTTCAAAAACTAAGCACTCTAGCAAAAAGATAATTACTTATAAAAGAAATATAATTTTAAACTCTACAGTTTTTATTCTTTGCATTTTTTACGTAGCACCCTTAGTTTGGCCAGAAAATGCAAGTTTATGGGAAATTTACAAAGTCGATGGTTTTTAGAAAGTGAACAAAAAAATTGGGAAGTCGAACTAAGATTGCTACGAAAAATATGCAAAAGGTAAAAATTATAGATCTTGAAATTCTCTTTTACCTATCAGTTATTCATTTTTTTCCAGAGGGCTTGGTTTTCGAAATTTTTGCAGTCAAAGTTTTTATTTTTTAATTTTCAAAACCAGTGATTTTCATCCTGACTCACCCGGTATATCTGAGAAGAAAATACTCTGGACCACTCGACCATTTCTGTTTGTGTACTACCCACGAAAGTATTAAAACATAGCATAATATGCTTTAGCTTTTTCTGATATGTCAAACTGAAGTGCACATCTCAATCTGACATATAATATCTGACTTTATCTAAATGTAAGTTCAAAAAGTCGGACACAATGTTGTTAATTGTCATACTTGTCTCGTGAAATGTCTAAAAATCAAATTTTGAAATAATCTCAATTTTTACAAGTTTGAAAGTCAACTGACACTTGATAAAATTTATCAAAATTGAAAAAGTCAGCATTTCAGAAATTTTCCAAATTCAAAAAATTGTTCGATATCTAAAAAAATTTTCAAGCCCAGAAAATCTGAAATGGCCAGACAAAATGTCTGAAAGCCAGCGTGGCAAAATTTTGCAATTTTTTTCGCGGGTTTGGTGATCGCAAAAGCATATCCTATGCTAAAAAATTTCCGCCATTTCCATACTACCTATGAAACCATAAAACATGAGATATGCTTTTGCTCATTGGGGTGGGTAAATTGTATTTTTTTTCACGTACGACTGTGATATGCAGATTTCTCGTGTTCGTTCCATGCATCTGAAAAACCTAATTTTCCAAATTCAAAAAGTCAGATTGAAAAATTTGGAGTAAAGTCAAGAAAAATGGAAAATCAAATTTCTTAGCATTTAAATTAATTAGGTTATTTCTCCAAATTCGAAAAAGTTTCACAAAATGTCTAAAAGTCAGCATTTGGTAAAAAGCTAAGTAAGAAAATATCTGATTTGAAATATTCTTGAAATTTTCAAGTCCATAAAGTCATTTGGATTTTGAAAAGTTTTTCAAGTCTAAAAAAGTCTGATAAAATGTTTAAAAGTCAATTTCTGAAACTAGGTGTATGTCCAAGTCCGAGAAGTCTGCAGCCTGACAAAATGTCGGAAAGTTACCACTTGAATCAGAATTCTGGAAAATTTTTGAATTGTATATCAAAGTGCACGTTTTTTGACTTTTGAAATCCATTTTTGAAGTAATTTTGGGTCAAGAACCCTGAAAGGGCCTCGGTCGCCAATCGATAATAAATTCGAAAGTTTTCAACGTTATCGAGAGAAGTATCAAAACCCATATTTTTTGACTTTTCTGCTACATTCTTGATGTTATATCATCGAAAAAAAAAAAACATAAAGGGTCACACAAAATTTTGGAAAACTTAATCCATTTCTGGGGTAATTTTTGGACATCCTTTTATGTTGAATCCCACTTACTAAAAACTTGATAGGTCAAAAAAACTAAATTCTTGATGACGCGTGATATTAAAAAATTTTGATTTTTATTCCTCAATATTTCCTCATCTTTCTCGTACCTCTGCGGCGTTTCGGCCTAAAATTACTTCAAAAATGAATTTTGGAGATGAAAAACATTATTCAATTCAAAATTTTCCAGACGTTTGATTCGAGCGTCACTTTTCTTTGAGTTCCATTTGAATTTTTTCGATGAAATAACATCAGAAATGAATGACGAAAAACATACATTAACATACCCCCTCTATTATTTCTGTTCCATTTCTCTTCCCTCTCGTGAGTCATTTTTGGATTTATGTACGTGTTGGATTAATTAATTAATTTATAGTTGATTAGTTCAAACGACCAATTGAAAAGAGTTGAATTTCTTTTGTTTTATGCAATTAACATTTTTCGATACATGACCAACTCTGTATGTGCTAATTATTGTAATTTTTTCCCCAAAACGCAATAATTTTCAAAACAAAATAAAAAACATTTGACTGAATTTCTTCACTTTTCATCGAAGCGAATTTCCCCTATGGAGAAATGACACCTAGATTTTTTTCAAAAATAACCTTACTTTGAGGATTCATCGCTAGTGAGGTACAATTTTCGAACTCAAGATGAACCCTCCCTGTAAACATGTTCACAATAATACAGATACATTCTGAGTCTACCTTTGACTATATATGGTCTAAGGAGTCTACTTAATGTGCAATATTTGTACCCAACGTTTTTCTTTACATAGGTAACTCCATCAAGTCATATTCAAATTTCCCGGATGTATATCCACTCGTCAGACACCCAGTACCTATAATTTTATCGGTACACCACCGAAAGTTCATTTCTACACAAGAGATATACTCGTACCATAAAAGCCAATAAGATACTTGAAAATTCGCAAGTGCCTTTGTATTAAATTTTACGTAATTACTGGCTTCGCATAGGCACACCTTCTCTTTATTTTTCAACCCTCATCTTCGCCTCCAGCCTACCATCATTCTGTCGTAGGTACTCGTATACCGCACAAGTAAAGTATACATCTTAAGGTGCACTCGATACCAGACATCGAATTCGTCGAGCTAACATCATAATACTCGTACATTGCGTACGACGATGGTGTTGGTTTTACTGATACTCCATAGTAAAGTTGGTATAATGAACAGCTTGTTTTAATAATCTTTCTCCTCTCAGAGTCTCTATAGCATGGTAACGACTACGACATCGTACCGTGTTCGATTTTTTATCCCTGGATATTCGATACTATCGCTTCTGTTTTGTGTAAAATTTTTCACCATTTCGATACCTAGGTACTTCCGCGTAGTCTGGAAATTAAATTAAGTCTTATAATTGATCTGTTAGCTTATATAACACGAGTAGCTACCTTTGTCGGGTTGAATATGCCATCTTGAAGTGGAAACGTTGGCGCGATAAAATTTTATATCATAATTGTGTGAACGGACCTAGCTGCCGGGTATGTATCTGATGTGTTTGTAAGGGTAATTTAGCGTGAAATTCACTTACCACGGAGATACGTAATATAAAGAGGCGTCTTTTAAATTTCATTCTGTCCGTTTAAATGGGCGAATAAGTGTTGCCAAATATGTTTTTTTGCCTGTTTTGAGAGAGGGGGTTTTCAAATGGAGCGAAAAATTATTGAAAGTGAGCTGAGTGGTTTGATTTAAAGATCCGTATGAGGGTTCGAATTAAAAGATTTCATCTTTGGTCGAACTGAGAAAATTATGTACTTACCTTTCTTTGCTTTATAATTTAAAAAATGAGAATTCAAATATTCTGTAGTAAATCGTTTTCCATTTTTTTTTCAAAAATTCAAGAGTGCTAGTTCTGAATTAAAGTCCAATGAATTCCGATTATCGGGTGATAAAAAGGGAAGCTTTCCATTTCCACTGAAAAATTTATTGTAACCTTTAAAAGTTCAAAATTAAAAAAAAAATTAAAATTTGGTAATATCGATTATTTTATTTAAAAATACGATGATTTGAAGACTATTTTCTGCCTTCTTCATTTTTTTTTTTCAAAAATATTCTAAATATTTGTATTATTACCTATTTTTAATCTTTCTTTTTTTACATTTTATTGAAATAATGGAAAAAAAACTTGTTGAAAAATTTTCTAAGCAGATGGGAAATCTTTTAAATGTTTTAACCTATGTCAGTGGCGATGGCGTGGTGAGGCAAAGATGTATGAAGTAGGGATCGATAAATTCCCAACTCTCAAAAAGGTACCAAAATTGGGTCACAAAAATCACCAAAATATTGTGACAGAAATCGAAAATAATAGATATGATATAAATGGTGAAAAATTCACTAAAATTGTCGACAATTTCGAAAAAGTTGTTGGAATTTTTATTACAATATCGTTGAAAAGTACTGCACAGTAGTTGAAGTGACTCCAACGAAGTCTAAATACGTATTGACCCGAGAGTGCGCAACTCTCGGGGAAGTAAACATAATCGAAGGGA
>FIZU01033608.1:0-12138 GCA_900064475.1 Pseudococcus longispinus
TTACTAACTGAAATCGCTAGATATAGCGGGAAAATCGCTAAATTGGCAACCCTGCGTTTATTTCTTAATATTTTGTTTTTTGTCAGAAATACGAAAAATATCTTCTCTTCTAAATCGACTCTGCAAACAATTCTTATATTAACGTATTTTTCTATTAAAAGTACGAAAATTGAGCTTGAATTTTTTTTTTAATTTTCCCAATTTTTACAAAATTTTATCAGTGATGAAGAAGTATTTAGAAGACATTCTCATACGAGTACACAGTTTTGCTAGAAAAATTCGTCGAGATATGCAAATATACATACACAAATGCTTCGTAAACTTCGTAGTTTGTAGTCAAGGTATTTGTCATTGGCTGGGGACAAACTCCACGCATGTAGTACACCACCTAAGTATTACTACGTGTGTAGCCTATTACCGGACACCATATCTCATAATTTTTACATACTTACAATACGTTGTACGTACGTACATATTACGTATTGTGAATCTTATGTGTATTGAGATACCGCACCGACTTAGATATTTTTATCCATGGGAAGATCGGCTGACATCGGATAACATCGTGACTACTAAAAAATAGAAAAAAAGCACACCTTTAGTCTTGATCTAATTATACGTAAGCATGTCAATCGTTCGGTATGCGAACCGGGTGGCGTATTCGCAAATCCTCACGGTGCATCGCGAAGCTCAGACAATGGGGCGTCGAGGAATTGGAACTGAAAGTGAATTGAAGTGATAGCTAAAAACAGACGAGCTGCAGAGTGCAAAAATTTGAGCCAGAAGATTAGACTGGTCGCGTTTGCCGCAGTCGCGAAGACGGAATTACGCGCCCAGAAATCGATATCTGGTAATTCCGATTTATTTCACACTTGATCTGTATCATTATAAGTGCATTGTAATAACACGTTCACAGCTCGCATTCGTGCCGTATGCTTACTAAACGCCCAGCACGATCCGTTCGCAGCGTCGTACAGACCTATATGCATCGCATACTCCGCCGTCCGCCTCGTTTCCTATTTACGAATAAATTATTCAAAATCGTGAATTATAAATTTCTCGTCGCGAGTTTATTATTTCGCTTTTCAACGTATGTGTCGTGCCGTACAAATAAGCGAGCGCGCGATACGTACGGCGATTGTGGCCGAAATCGGAGGCCACGATGTGCGTTACAAGTACACAGCTACGTACGTTACTCACACCAACACGGTACACAGGCTTGGTTTCTCCTCCGCAGCTGTCGTGGGCTTTCGGATCTAGACTGTCGCGTCGCTACTCTCGAGCTAGCTGGGCTCAAAATCCGTCTTGCCTCTTCGATCCCTTCATCCATCGAAGCATTCATTCATCTACGCAACCACGTAGAATCCCATTTGTGGAAATACTTTTGGAAAAATAACAAAAACTGAGCCAATTATTTTATTCTCCCTTTTCTCCATTCAACCGGAGCTGATTTATTTTTAACCTGCGAAACAATCTCGATCAGGTGTCCTTTCGGGGGTTAATTTTTGACACGCGTAAGATAATATCGTATTCGTATTTGCCCATTGCCCTTTATCGACGCACCACATTAGTGAAAAGTGTCACGTAGGGTCGAATGATTCGATGAGATGATATCGTCGCGAAAACACTTCCAAGACAGGTTCGTCGAATGTACGAATGAGTATCTATCCGTATGGATACGAGCAACAGAGCCCACGAATGAGCGGTTTCGATCGCACACATGGTAACTACGCGTGTTTGGCTTTTTACGATCGAATAAAATTACGTATATCGAGATAACTCCTCAACTCTCGGAGAATCTAGAATCGTTTAACCGACACCTTCGTATAGGTATGCTACGTACTTACGTAGTCGGACTTACGAAGAAAAGATAAAAAATTACGCTGAAAAACACTAAAAAGTCGTTAATACCTCCGTGCTCGTACATATTGTCGCGATTATTACACGCTAACTGTTCACAGATTTTTTACAATTGCCATTGTTATCAATATACACACATACGTAACTCGAGTTAACTCATAGTATGCAGCCTACGTAGATATAGATAGATGCACGTTGCACACGCAGACAGGAAATCCGCATAAACAGCGTGTTTATCCCGACACCTGGTTTTTTTCTCCATTTTCATATTTTTCTTTCTATTTCTCTTCTTGTTATAACTGTAATCGTTTCATCCATTTGTCAAGATTATTCAGTAAGATCTTTTTGCCTTGTCATTTTCATGTCAGTTGGCGAACCATTATCATTACCTTTATCGTGATTATCGCCATCATCTCTGGCGCATATCTACAGACACAGTGCTACTCTGTCTGCTCTGTGCAGTCGGCCAGCCACAGATTCAGCTTCGCAGGACGCATTAAGGTCGCATCTCGTATACACGCTGCCGAATATCGCGACCACTAAACGGTTTCATTTGCTATATGTTTTCTCCAGTTGGGTAAATGTACGTACCGCGAACCCCCTTCGCTGACCGGTCCAAGTAAGCTTTTACTGGCACGTTGGACAGGGTACGCGGTCGTCTTTCGGTCTAATTTTTCGTCCTAAATCGCATGACTGGCGTGTTTTCATCGACTATAATTCGTATTCGTCGTTATCGTCCCACTCTAATTTATCGACTTTGAGAATCTGAATTCCGAATGTGTACGAGGGATGGTTGTTCTTGGAAATAGCCCAACGATCTGGGATGCGTCGATGGAACGTCTGCTTTTGTAAAATCTGTCTATCAAGCCTTTGGCATGGAAATCATAGGGACTAAATTTAAGGTAATGGAAATATCTTTGAAGTAGAATTATGTAATAGACGGTTGCCTTCATTATTCGTCATAATTTCCAACTTTCCATCTCTTTTGTCCATTTGACAGGGATATGTTTGTAGACTTACGAGGAAAGGGGGATTTTTTGATTTTGAAATTGATACGAAGACTTCAATTCCAAAGCCATCAAAATGTGTCGCGTACAATTCCGAATCAGGAGTCGTTCGTAAAAATGTTACCAAGACTCGTAATCGTGGCATTGAATTTCGTAGAAAATCGTGAAAAATACCTTAATGTCTAATAGATTATGTAAGTAGTGTAAAGTAGTGGTTCAATTCTGAGGTGGAAAGTAGTGGTTTTTTCTACTTGTATCAACACAAAAGGTAGCGTTTTTCTGTTTTTTCAATCCTTAATTCCGTTCGGTATTGAATCAAAAATATTGATGGAAATTGGTGGAAAATTTATTAAAATGTCGTAAAAATCTTCGAAATTGGGCCAAATTATTCAAAATTTTGGTTAAAATTCGAATAAACGTCAATTTTTACAGTATTTTGATGGTTAAAAAACAAGATTCGTTGATATTCAAACATTTTCTGACGATTTTCATAAAAATTCATTGGTTTTTCTTGTACGAGTATTTCGAACAATTTTTTAAGATTTTTGTGGCACTTTGAACAATTTCGATGATATTCTGAGAATTTTTGCGATATTTTGACGACCTTTTCACATGATTCATTTAACGATTTTTCTTGCGTTTTTAGACATTTTCATCACATTTCGAGAATTTTTAAGAAATTTTACATAAAACGTTACACTTTTTGTATTTCGTACAGTGACATAATTAGTCAGGTGGTCGAGAAGGGATTTAATCACAAAAAAATTGATTCGAGAAACCTCCATCCATTTCAATTTTTGAGAAATTCCTATATTGTGCCATAATGAGTAAAATAAATGGGGTAAAGTGATGCGAGCGAGGAAATTTTTCAAAAAAAAAAATCAAACGGTAAAAATTTATTATTTTCTTGTTAATTGAGCTGTTATGGCAGAAAAATCATCATAAAAACAGCGCTGAGAATTGAAATTGAAACTTGAATTTTTATAAACACTCGACCTAACCAAGTGATTTTCTCAGATTTCAAATTGAGCATTGGAAATTTAAAAAAATGAAGTCATTTTAGGTGAGGAGGGGGGAGGGTTGTTGTGGGGTAGAAAAAGTTCATGCAAGTGTAATTACGCAGGTGATGCAAAGTAGTGGGTTTTGAATTGAAAAATTTGTCAGACACCACGAACACTCAATTATTGTACAAATTCCACTTGCAAGTCACAGCAGAGGAGTCAAAAGAAGTTTTAATTTCTATTTAACAAGAATTTCGAGTTTTGTGAAAATCCATGAAAAAATTTCAATTTTGATTCAAATGACAGGGCACTGCAATAGCCATGACCAAAAAGTTGCCACTTTGGAAACGCGACAGCTATTTTATGACTATCCAAAAAAAAAAGGGTAGATTAGTTTGAAGAAGTATTTCTTTTTTCAAAGGTTGAATTGTGTCTATCTAGACCAAATCTAGATCTCAAATGACCCATTAATAATTTCACTCCCTTCATCATTGCTCTCCTTATTACACTTGAAATTGAAGTTTTTTTAAAAATTTGAATATAATGATTGAAATTGGGTGTTAAATGGCCTATTTTTGAGTAAGAAGTCTACATACATTCAAAGCATATGTATCAATAGAAAATCTTGAAAATAATTTTTTCCAAAGGTTTGAAAATTATCAAAAAATGTCGTTATTGAGAAGTTCAAAAGCAATAGGGCTAGGTAAGTCGTATGCTAAAATTTTTCCAGAATTTTTTGAAGTCTAAATATCACTTTTAGGTACGATCCCCATTAGGCTCGTGAAAAAAAGTTCACGAGCATCGTCCTTCTCCATAAATACTTGTACAGGTACGTACGAGTACGAGTATATTGTATAGGTATTGCTGTTGAATCTGTTCTTCGTTCATTTCGTTGACCATTAACAAATTGCCCAGGAATGGCGTGTCAGCTTGCGCCGCAACTACCTGTTGCTCGGTTGCAGCAAAATAACCTCGTAAACTGACCGCTGGACGTTGGTATAAAATTTTACTACTATGTTCAACAACAGATAAGACGTTTTGCCATCCACGGTTTATGCACTTTCTATTACCTCGGTACTTATAACGAATTTTCAGAGCCAATTTTACGACAACGAAGACGACGACGGCGTTTTAAAACTTTCATTTGTGTATGCTAGGCTCGGCGCAAGTCATACTGTTAATATTCTAATATGAAAAATTATTACATAGCGTTTACCTGGATGTATGGTATAGAATGCACGAGTCTGCACTTCTGCAGTACACCGCTATGTCCAGGTATTCGTGTACTTATGTATTGTTGCACTCTTAAAGTTAATAATTACCTGCGTTTGACGAGTTTACGTCTTTCAACGTAGGTACGCGCCCCTGTAACCGCATCTCGGCTGCATTTTTAATACCTGTTACACATATTATTTAGAGTAGGTACAGGTACGGAGTAAAAAAGATCTGGCTGGAGTTATTTAAGTCGTAGTCGCGCTTTTACTATAAACCGCCTTCTTATAATAGCGTTTACGGTTAGTACGCAACACTAACTCATATACGCGCCCGTTTTACGACGCTCTTCGCATAGGCCAACACATCGTTCGTACATTTTGTAATAGCTTTTTACATTTTCACTTGTGAAAAAAGTATGCAGAATGGGTATCATCTTTCGTAATACATAATATGTCTACTTCTACTTGTCTAGTGCTGGTTTTAAGCCAACGGTAGCAAGAAATTGATTTTTGCTTTCTTTTTTACCAGAGCTGTAGTCCGCGGAGGAGTAGACATGCTGTGAAGAATTCCGAAGGAGGAGGATGTTACGGAGCAAAAAATATGATTCCTTCGATAAGAATGGTAAGAATTTTCATTTCATCTAAACATATCTAATCTGCATACGATGAGTTGTGCTAACAAAAATAGGAAATTTTGCCAGATGGGTATTATTAATATAAGGCCTTTGAGAATTTGTAACGTCTCGATGTCATTTTGATTATGGTACTTTTTACTTAATTCGGTGATTTTTTTCAAAAATCTTACAGCTGTTGCCTAGATATTAATTACTGGTTCCCCAAAAAGTTTTTTCTCTTCTCCATCAATGAGTGCCCTACTTAAGGGGATGAATAAATTTTCTTTACAAATTACAACATATTTTGATTTTCAATCTAATAATTTTTTTTTAAATTGTATGGTTTATCAAATAACTTTAATTTTTTCCATCATTGCTTATCTTACGTAGTGAGTGGGGTCATTTTTTACACTCAACAACACACTTTGGGACGTCTGTCTCTCGATGTCATTTGAACCCATTTCCAATTTGGTAACTTTTTTGAAAATCGGAGTATATTCGACTATTAATAGGTAGGTACCCAACTACCTACGTAATTACTGCTATTCTTAAAGACATTTTCACTTCTCCATCAAAAGATATTGAGGTAATTTTTTTTACATATTACAACGAATTTTGACTCGTTTCCTTCAAAATCTTTTTGACAAATTTTTTATTTGGTAATTTAAAGGAAATCTGGTAGGGCAAGTCTTGAAAACTCGTTTGTCTAATGACGTTTCCTCCTCTCCCTTAATATGTATTGCAGCTACAAGTGTAGTAAATTTTTTTTTAATAAAATACAACACATTTTGAGACGTCTCTCCATGTTATTTTTGACCAATTTGTATTATGGTAGTTTTTTTCAAAAAACATATAGTTCAAAACAATTCCTTAGAACTTGTTTTTTTTCAGAATGACCTGGCATGATTATATTGCATCTCCACCTAATGTGTTCTGAAAATACGAGTGATTTTGAAAGATTTTCAATTGAATTCGATAAATTTTTTCGGATCAAATTCTTTTTTTTTCATTTTTAAACCATTTTTATGCAATATAAATCTTCAAACTTGTTTGAAATATTATGAAAATTGTTCGAATGTCGAAGAGAATCGCTAAAATTCGTCAACATTTGTGAAATGTAAAAAATGTTATTTTGCTAAAATATCATGAAATTTATATCAAACTTGTTCAAAGTAACCAAAAAGTGGTTAAAAAATCCATAAAATTTTGCAAAATTTGCTTTAATTATTGTAAAAATGGTTTAAAACATCAAAAATATCCTTAGAATTGATAAAACAGGGTGTCTACTGGGCACGAAAAGCAAGAAATAACGAAAAAAACACGAATTCAGAAAATGTGCACGTAATAGCGAAAAAAGCACGAAAATTTGATAAAACTGAGTGTTTTCAAAAGGATCCATTCGATTGAAATTTAAATTACAAAAATTTTAAATTTCAGCCTTGAAAGATTTTTTTGCAGAAATTTTCGCCCTCGCTTCGCTTAAGCTGAATGAATTTATCTATTTTTTTAACAAAGTAATTGATAATTTCCAAAATTTTACATGAAATCGAACATTTTTTTGTCAAATCAGCCGTTCTTTGAATCAGTAGTACGTGGGAAGGGGGATGGTCAAGGGGTCTAGACCTTCTTCATAACAGAAATGTTGAAAAAAATTATGAAATTTCAGCCTTTGAATGTAATGGACCAAATTTATTTTCAAGGTTTTTTGAGTTTTTTGCTCCTCTTTCTCTTTACATAAAACATTCTAAGAATTTTAAAATAGCACGAATTTTCATTTTTGCGCTTTAGTGGACACCCTGTATAAGTTTGTTGAAATGACGTAAAAGAATCGTAGAGTTTATTCAAAAGTCGTTTAAATTGTTGTAAAATTTGTTTAAAACATCAAAAATATTATAAAAATAATTGAAAATTTGTTTAAATGTGGTAAAAATTTTCAAAATTATTTCAAGTTGTGGTTGAAATATTTAAAGAAATTGAATTTCGGTGATACTTTGCCTACTCTGCAAGAAATTTCTCCAAAATGTCAACGTTTTCCGACGTTTCCCGTGATATTTAACAATTTTTACGATAATCTGGCAACTTTGAAGTTGTTTTTCACGAAAATTTCAATAAAAATGTTACAATTTTATCCATTTTTTCAAACATTTGAATCGAGACATTCAAAGATTTGAGTGATGCTTGATATCTTATGCGATGGCACATGTGAAACGCGCCTCAGACCGGCGATCTGCTCTAGAGCTACTTTTTGAATGCCCTTTTTGTGTTGCAATTTGTTTTGAGCTTTGAAGGAACATAAATAACGAACAACAAATTGTAAATAATCGCATCATTTCAACGATGAAATAGATGAAATTGAATCAATTTTCGCGGAGTGTACTGCAGTTTGATGCAATTCGAAAAACATTTATAGGTATTAGGTACCTATTGTTACGTATTATAATTAGCACTCAAAAACAGCGAACGCGAATCGGTAAAGTGAAAAATAACGGTAATAAAAGTTTGATTTAGTGTACGTTTTATTACGTTTAGAAAAATGGGAACGTGTAACGTGCTAATAAATAACACGGGGGAATGGATAGAGGGTAGGAAGAAGGAGGGGAAAAAAAGACATTTCCTCGGAAATGAATTAGCCAGTTAATAAATAATACTAGCAAAGTGAGTAAATTATAAGATATGATTAACTGCTGCGGCGCGGCGCTTCGGTGGTAAATGTAGGTATAGTATAGCGATGGCAAGACAGAGAGCGAGTCGAAGAACAAGGACACACGCGGTGGTCGTGGTCGTTTTATGCTTATTAATACCCATATGTAAACTGCATGGTAGATACTTTGGTTCGGTGCAATGTGCATTGTAGAAAATGAACGAAAAAGGTGCCTACGCATGTGGCAAACAGCAAAAAAAATGGGGAAAGTTGATTTTTCGCAGGTTTTATGTAGCGTAGGTACCTAGGTAACGACAGCACTCGAGGCTTTTGCGTATATTTTGACAGATTCGCTAACCCGAAGGCTCGATCGGGCTACTGGTATTGTAACCGCATGTCCGAAGGGGTACTCTCACGCCGCGGTGGCCCGCGCTCGTCAATTCAATTGCGCGCACGTATTTTGTTTTTCGGGCATAGACGTAGGTCTACATATTTAAAACCGGATTATTAGATCAGTCGCCGAATTAAAAATCCATTTTACTCGTGGTTTAATTTCATTTATTTATGCTGGCTTTTTTTTCCCTCTTTAAATTAATAATAGCCGAATAACAATCTGACAGCGTTGAACGGCGCAGCGTAACGGGAGAAGGTGGAAGCAACTTGGTCGTCGCGTTTTCATTAGACGAGCCTGAGAAAAAAGCTAAAAGTCACGCGATTTAAATATTCGTCCCAAGATACTGTTGGAACGGGTAAATTATGCGCGCCCAGGAGTAGGTGAAGGTACTAAATTCGAATGGTCGATGCGATGATTTGTATACACCTACCTATATGTATACACTAGACTAGGATATTGTATCGCTCGCGTATACTACATCATCGCATTATTTCGGAATATGAGGATGAGGAAGAAAGCCTCTTAGAACAATCGTGATGGACTATTTGAAATAGATCAACCTATCATTACGGAGGATTAGTGTTGATGCTGCGTACGTTTGCTCGTGTGTGTGTGCGGCATCGCATACAGCGCTGCAGAAGAACAGACCAGCCTCAAACAGATACCTACATGTGTAGTATACATCCGAGAATAGTATGTGTGTGTAGCAGAAAATAATGAAAGAGCACACACCGTCGTCGTCGAGCTTATTCCGAATCCGTGGGAATATGTTGGCGTTTTTTTTTCTCCGTTTGTGGCTTGGATCGACTTTGAACGTAGTAACTATCGTCGTGGTACAGATTTCCCAGTATGCGTATCGATAACTCTTTGTATGCAGTCGATACCTAGGCATACTCGTATTCGCAGAATGGAGAAGCTCCGGAACCCAGAAATGGCGTAATTTTTAATTAACAGCCTCGTCCCCAAAACGTAGGTATGTACCTACGTAGTACGTACGATGATATGTGTCAAAATTCTCGCGTCATCTCATTATACCGGTGTAGTCTCGCGTCCGAGGACGACGCCGGATACGTGGACGCGGACGCCTCGTCGAAAAATGCTGCTTTTCAAAATTTATGAAAAATATGTAAGTATAAGAAGAAAAGAAGGAGTCATAGTTCAAAGCTATAGATCACATTCGGTTATATAATAATTTATAATCCTCGTATACTTATACTCGGCCACGACTAAGGCGCGATAATGTGGCGGAAACCCAATTATAAAAAAATATATTAAGACGACGTTCGGTAATAATGATATATTATTTTATTCGATATTCTTTTTCATTTTTTCACGGATTTTTTTCCTCACCTTGTTCGCGTCGGATCGGATTGGTGGTTTAAAAAAGGCTGCAGCATATACCAGAGTACTTTACACATTATACACATATCTACCTATACGTTAACAAATTAGATCGCGAGCGTTATACAGTATCCTCGTACGTACGAGAAGCTGTATTAATTGGTGGAAAATATTTGTGTTGTGGTCGTCGTCGTCTCGCTGGAATTATTCGGATTGGGAAGTTGAAATGAGAAATCCGGTCGACATTTATTAATTTCCTGAAATGTTACCGCTCGCCCAAGTATCCACGTATATACCGGTGTGTGTATTAAATTAAACGTCAATGCCATAAATTACGATTAAAGTTCAAAAAGCCGCTGGCCCATGAACTGAGTCGAGGGCCCGGTTCGCCTACGGATATCGAAATTTTCTTCGAACCGGCCAAAATCCAAAAATATATCGCTCAATTGATGGCTCGGGTGCGATTACGTGGTGTTGTGTAGTCGTACGTTTGCGAACGTGCTCAGCAGGATTTCGTACCAGACCCGATGATACGGACCACTATTGTGATTTATCGAAATGAAATGGCAAATTAGTTTTTTTTCTAACTTATATTCGGTTTAATAGAAACAAATGGAATTACGGTCAATTTTTATGGTCGGTCTTGTCCAGAATTTGTTGTATGGGTCTGTCATAGATTTTGCGTCGGGGAGGTGGAGGGGGTGAAACGTGAGTGTAATTTTTAAACTATTATTTTGACGATTGGTACTGCATTTTTGAAGAAATTTCACAGACTCGATGTAGCATTTATGGTTTCAATCGACTTTTGAGTCCATTGATCGTCGAGTGTTTAAGAATTAAATGTCGTTAAAAGTTCGTAAAATCGCGTAATTATTGTAAAAATCGTTCAGATGATAAAACAAATTTATAAAATTAGAAAAAAATGATCAAAATATCATAAAATTTGTTGAAATGATGTTGAAATTGTATGAAAATCACATACGATCTTACGATGATAAAATAGTTATAAAAATCTTTGAAATCGCATTTAAATTGTTTTGTAAATGTTTTAAAAATGGTTTGAAAAGTCACATAAATTATTAAAATTGTTGTAAGAATCAGAACTTTCGATTTTTATAAAAAAATCTAAAATTTCGTAATTTTTCTTAGTGAAAATCATTTTTTACAAAAATTGAAAGTTGGTCACCCTGCAATTACAACTTTTCAATTTTTACAGTCGAAATAATTTTTTTGGATCAACAGGAGCCATTTAGGCACGATTTTGGTACCAAGCGAAGGATATTTAATTTTTTTTTTTAATCAGAAATCTTGATTTCTCAACAATCTGCAACTTTTCGACCCCTTGGTAGGATAGGAAAAGTGGTATCCAATTTCGAGGTCAATGGCCCGGGAAGGTGTAGAAACTCAAATCGCAATTTTTTAGGGGTGTGCTGGAGGTGATAGCAAAAAACCATGCTTTTTTTCGAAATTTATCCCACTTTGAGGTCTTCTAGCTCCGGCCCCCTTTGAGTTATGGGTCTAAAATTTTCTATGGTTTATCTTCAAATAAATATGAACCACCCCTTGAATTTGGTCAAAATCCGAGGTATGTTTTTTTTTCGCACTCCACCCTAATATGTAAGGTAACCGAACGTAGTTTTTCAACTATCATAGTTGTATGCTAGCTATCTTAAAAGTTTCAACATTTCTCGACGAATCACATCACGCTGATGAAGCAGGTGAAATTTAAAAAAAACTATTTTCGCCTATTTCGTCTAAAAAAACTATTTTCACCCATTTTAACGTTCATAAAAAACTATTTCGGCTTCATAAAAAACTATAGTCCGTGCAATTTATCTTGAGCCCTCACTAATACAAAGAAAAGTGTAAACAAAGTACCATTAACCAATCAGATGGCTAGAAATGCACTCGTTGTTGCCACGAGTTACGAAAATTGAAAAATAATGATGCTATTTTCCAAAACTAATCCAATTTTATACCGAAGAAAAAAGTGGCCATTTATTTGTGAATAAAAAATTATCATTATTTGGCAACGTTGACTTTTTGTTTACAAAATTCAGGGCTCA
>FIZU01033610.1:0-14909 GCA_900064475.1 Pseudococcus longispinus
ATAATCAGCTCTTTTGCAGGAATTTTTCAGAGCGTAAACTTGAGAATCTTGTTGAAGATGTCACAAAATCAAACTCTGAAAAATTCCTGCAAAAGAGCTGATTATTGATTTTTAAATTTTGTTAGATAGTTTGTTTTTTTGATCAATTTTCATGTTTTTCCCCTTCGATTTTTTCACTCGATTTGATTTGATTTTTAAATATTCGAAGAAGGCTCGTAATCCTAAATTCGAATATACCCCCCCCCCCCCCCATCTAAAATTGAAGTATCGAAAACTCGATGTAATCGAGCGATCTATCGATATCAAAAAATGTGTTTGCCAACGAAAGTATCTAAATCGAAAGTTGTAATATCGATACTGAAAAATCGATTTTGTGTCTCGATGTATCGAAATCAAAAATTTTGATAAGTATACAAAAAAACTGATATTTCTTTGAAATTTTTACTTTTCAATGAAAATTAAAAAGAATGATCATTGTACCTAATTACAAATTTCTGAATTCGATTATTTTTCCTTAAACCACATTTGAGGGGGGGGGGGAGTTCAGGGTAAGTCATGCAAAAGTGCTGATTATTTGAAAATTTCATTAGTCACCTCGTATTTTTCGACCAATTTTCATATTTCCCCCTTTTTTTTGCATCTTCGCCTAATTCTACGAAAAAAATCATTCTATTCGACTTTTTCACTCGATTTAATTACATTTTTAAATCCGCGAAGAAGGCTCGTAATCCTAAATTCGAATCCCCCCGACCTTCAATTCTCAATTCGAATTTCCATTAGCTGCGTAATTCTAGCTTCACCTCTCACCCCTGCCATCTTCACTTCCTTACACTCGCTAATAATATTCACCTTTCTGGTTTATGTAACGTGGTCATAATCCTATGGGAAAATAATGGTTAAAAAAAGGAGCTAGAATACACTTACACTACGTCGTAATTTAGTCGCAGATGGCCTTTCTTTAAAAAAAGCCATCGGCCTGGGCATTTTAGCATACTTCGGTGAGATATTCGGTACCGGGTCGTAATCTTTTGGTGAAAATCTGGACTTGACACTTTATACAATTACAAAACCATCCTCGTTCGGGTCACTGCTTGAAATGGCGTTTCATACAAAACTACCCTATCCTGTCGACGAATTTGAAAAAAAAAAGAAACAACGTTCGGGGCTTTTGGTGGGTATATAACAGAACAAATGATGTTTCACGAAAGCAGAGTGGAAAAAAATACTCGGACGTAACCCTGTAATTACTGGCTATTGCACCGGAAATGTATCAATAGTATCCATTACAAAATATACTCTGTATACATACGTCGAGTATAAGTATATCCACCCCTGATCGTCCGGGCACGTCGTATGTACCATGGTATTTTACTCTATTACAAAATATACCGGATTAGGAAAATTCTAGTTTATAAAGATGTAAATTTCAAAAGCAGACTGCGATATAGGTGCACGTCATCGTGATTCGTCATCTCTCGCCAAAGGTATCCGTTTCGTGGGGATTAATTTATACGAGACGAGGTGATTTTCGTATAAGGTTCAATGAAACCTGATCAAATTGATACCAGTTGGTCTCGCCGATGTACGGTCAAAGGTCTGCAGTCTGCGAAAAAGCAACATCTTTCAGGAGCCAGACTGGCAGTAGGTAAGAGGGGGTTGTGTCTTAGACCAGTCATGGCGAGCCGTTGCAAAATAAAAAAGAAAAACAGCTCGGTAGCTTGGAATAATGAAAAACTCGCCAGACCGAGCATCGGTTTCGGGGTGTATTCAACTTACACCCTCCTTTTTTTTCCAAACCTCGTTTTTTTATTCGCGTGTGTGTGAGAACTGGATCCAAAGATAGGTAAAAAATTGCGACGAAGTTAATTCGTATGTATTTTTCTCCATCGTGTCGATGGTCTCTCATTACACACCTCGATTGCAGACTAGTTACATATAAAAAGATTGCTAAACAATTAAACCAGCGAGATACTGTGTCTCCCTTGTAGACAGACTCGGTTCGCAATACCAGTAAAAAAGGGTGAGTGGATCAAGTGGGGTCTAAACATTGCTGTTTTGATACAAGTGAACGATATTTTTTCTCCTTACTCAAATACTCCATCGCCATTTTGTAACCTGCTCTGTGCAGCTTCTCATGTGCATTTTTATGCATCTTCGAGTATCACCGCAACGTTTCGTACCGGTAAAATATTCGTCGTACCCCTTTTTGAAAAATCTCAACGTCTAGTCTACACGTACCAACCCCCTATTGTTACCAAAAGCACCGATCTTTCTTCCTAAATGATTTACAATGATGTATTCGTCGCGTCGCCATGTCCTCGTCTCACCAAACAACAATTTCCTACGGTGTCTGGTACCTCTACCAAAGTCTCTCCCGACCCTGGGTATATCTCGATTGTCGTAATTATATCTTGAAGTGTAGCCCTTGCCAGGTCCCGGACCCTGGTCTACGTTATGTGTCGTAATCTCACCTCGTCTGCTCGAAAGCTCACGCTCGATCAAGTTGAACGTACTCTTGAGTCGATCACTTGGAAAACCACAATTGCAACGTACGCTGTTGGAGATGAAGTTTGGTAATCTCGAGTGGTTGGGAATATTTGCGGCTTGGCGATTTCTAATCGCATCGGTGGATCGAGCAATTCGCCATCAGGGTTGAAAAAGCTAATTGGTGGTTTTTTAACGTACCGGTGAGATGTCGATCAAACTTGTAGTGCTTTTATTTGCGCAGTTCTCCGAGGTATTTTCATATTATCGAGATGCGCGATGACGTACGAAAAATACCTACTTGTGACTATGTCGTTGTTTTTAATCGGTGCGAGAATTTGTCGTCGTGTCACATTCTTAGAGTGATGTCGATTGTTTAGTCCTCGGTCGTCTTTTGAATTTCATGTCTGATGTGTCTGAGTGTAAAACTGATGATGACTAATCCTATATGGTATGCTTATTTATTGCTTTCCTTTTCGAGGTGATCCAAGTATTGCTTATGTGAGGTGAAAAAATGCTGAGTTTGCATGTTATGGTGTGAGATTCCAATCTTATGAAAAATCTGCTAATATGGGATGGAAAATTGAAAGAAATTCGTAAAAATTCTGATTTAGATGGGAATTTGAAAAATATTCTAAAATTTTCAAGGCGGACTAAGCTCAGTAAGATGAGTATCAAGTGGGAAAATGCTGAGTTTGCATTGCCTGAGATGCCAATTTTACGAAAAATCTGTTGATAAGAAGTGGGAAATTGAAATAAATTATGAACATACATTTTTTGAAAAATTTTCCCCAAATTCTAAAGAACTATCAGAAAATTTAAATAGGTACTCCGTACTCTTAAGAAATCTTAGCTTAGAATGTGAAGGAAAAAAATTGATTGGTTTTTTAATAATATTTTATGATTGTTAGTGATATTTGTGTCTTATTTTTTTTATTTTATCAAAATTTTAAGAATGGTAATGCGGGGGGGGGGGTGAGGTTTTGAAGAGATTTTTCTTTTCAAATGATAATAAATAAGTAAAAAAATCAGAAATTTTGAATCTTTTTAAAAATTTTATCCATATTTTGGAGTATGAGTTGTTTGAATTTTCGATAGGATATTTTTCATTCAAAGTGTTCCAATATTTTTCAAATTACATGATTTTTTTTTTCAAAATACTTCAGACAAGTGAAATTTTTCTTCACAGTCAGATTTTCCCATTCTTTTTATTCAATTTCCATAATTTTTCTGAAAGTAGATACAAATAAGATGGCTGAAATCATAAATTATCGACTTTTTGTTGCTTTATTATCGAGATATTGATTTAAATTTTTATTCGTTTCTGTTAAAATCGTTCAATGACTTGAAAAGACTGACAACACCTTTTTTGTCACCAAAAATTCTACCTCGTTCTCGTATTTTAAATATCGATATTTGGCGTCGAAAATATTGTCGATATGGAATTTTGATTCTCGTTGGGCATATTGATACAGTAAAATCGATTGTTCGATTTCGATCCATCAATTATGTTGAAAAATCGATAATTTAAAAACTTTTTTCCAAGTTTGATGCAATGTAGAATGAATTATGGACGGTTCGATTTCGATATATCGATATATCGATATTTTGATCTCGATCTATCTATATTGTTGAAATATTGATAATTTGAACAATTGTTTTCAATATTTGATGTATTGTAAAATAATGAATCGATGTTTCGATTTCGATGTATCGATAGTTCGATCTCGATCTATCGAAATTGGTGAAATATTGATAATTTGAACAATTGTTTTCAATATTTGATGTATTGTAAAATAATTAATCGATGTTTCGATTTCGATGTATCGATAGTTCGATCTCGATCTATCGATATTGGTGAAATATTGGTAATTTGAACGATTTTTTCAATGCTCGATGTATTGTAAGGCATCAATGTTTCGATTTCGATGTATCGATAGTTCGATCTCGATCTATCGATATTGATGAAATATTGATGATTTGAACGATTGTTTTTAATGCTAGATGTGTTGTAAAATGATGAATCGATGTTTCGATTTCGATATAAATCGATATTTTGATCTCGATCTATCGATATTGGTGAAAATATTGATGATTTGAACGATTTTTTTTCAATGTTTTATGTATTGTACAAAGGGGTATCGATGGTTCGATTTCGATGTACCGATGTTTCGAGTTCGATATATCGATATTTTGATCTCGATCTATCGATATTGGTGAAATATTGATGATTTGAACGATTGTTTTCAATATTTGGGGTGTTGTAAAATAATGAATCGATTTTTCGATTTCGATATATGGATAGTTCGATATCGATCTATCGATTTTGTCGAAATATCTGTAATTTAAATAATTTCCTGATATTTGATGTATCAAAAAGTAGTTTTTGGATTTCGACGTGCCAATATTTTAATTTTGATTCATACAAAATCGATAAAGTATCGATTAAGTATTTGAACGGTTTGGTATCAGAAAATTATTTAGGCCTAAATATTGCATTTTGAGTTTAAAAAATTGAACCAAAATTTTTCCATGTTTACCTCCATTTTTTCCCAGTGTATCGTGAAGAACAATTCCAAAATTCAGATTGATGAATTTTTCGTGAAAATTTCCTGTCAAAAATCATGACCTGTTGATTAGGGTGGTCTTTATTTCCAACTTCTTTATTTTTCAGCTCCCTTACTCAAAGTTGTTCCTTTTTATGAGAAAATAATTCCCATTTTTTTTATTTTTCTCTTAAATGAAGTTCAAGTGGTGCCTCTAAAATCCAAGCCCCTCACTTTTAAATAAATTGAGTAACAAAAATTTATGAAATTTTTAAAATTTGGATTTTTTAATTTGAGGCCCTCTCAGTATTCATTCTGATCAAAAATAAATGCTAAATTGTTTACCCCCCCCCCCCCCCCCCGGGTGTAATAAAACTGAGAGTTTGAGGGGGTAAAATTTTAGCTCACTTTCATTGGTTGAGATAACAGAAATTTGAGAATGATTTCTAATAAAAGAGGAAATATTAGGAGGAGATTCAGCAAAAAAATCAGAAAAAGAAGAATTTTACTTTCGTGATTCGATTTTTCAATTTTGTTGAAAATTGGGAGTTTGGGGACTCCACTGAAAATCAGTTTGGGAGAAACTAAAAAAAAAAGGAACAGTTTGGGGGTGGGAGCAAAACAAATCAGGAAAAAATGTTCATACCACTCTACTTTTGATCTTGCTATGACGATTTGAAAATTGAACTTTATTCTTCGTCGAATTTGGAAATTATTCTAAATCTTGATTGCCTAAAAAATTATCAAATTAAGGATAACGCAAAATGAAAAGTAAACATCAGCAAGTTAGTAAAAATTACTCCTCTCTTCTCCTTTCTTTATGAAATTTCGCCTCACCAGTCTATTCCCACCTAAAAAAAATCTCAAATTCATCAAATCGCAAAAACCTCGACAAATCGAGTAAAAAATAAACCAACTTCAAAGAATGCTTCAAAAAACACCTAGAATATTCTACCACCCAACGTGCCAAACCTCGAATTCATCGAAACCCAAACAGTTGCGGGGAAAAAAGAAACGAAAAAATCGTGCCAATTTCAAAGTCCTATAGCTACCTTTCGAATGCATTCCATCCCCCAGTGATCTCGTTTTCGGCGAATTTATCTCGCTGTCGTGAGAAAAACACGATACTATCCAACCATTCTTGATAAAAATATCGAAAAGGTAATTCTTGGCGATAATATTCGTCCACGTACGTATCGATATCTGCGAAACAAACAATTCGATGGAAATTCGCGATTATGATATTGAAAAGGTGCAAATGACGTAGACGGCAACGACCTACACATCAGTTATAACTTATAGGTCCGTTTACTGGGTAGAAATTCCGACAGTGATAATTTTAATCTTTGGCAAAAGAATGACGCTGGCTATAATACCCCCATTGATGGGCTCGCACGCGTGGTTCGAATAGTCTGCGTGGTAGAAGTAGAGCAATGATCTTAAGACGAGACGCGATCACGTAATCGCGGGCACACGTCCAGACCAGGTGCAAATATATGTTATGTTTGAGAAGAAGACGCTTGCTAGTAAGAAAAAATGAAAAAAAAAAAGAATTGTAATTGATAACCTTAGATGCAAGCTAGGCACACGTATCCATGAAAAGACTGCGGAACTATGCTTAAGCAGTTGGCTAAGGTCTTCATTGTTATCCGACTCAAAGAAGGTATCGAAAATTGAAAAGTTTTTCGGTAAATTCGTTACTTACTGTTCCGCCTCGTGTGTCTGGGTCTGCTGTACATTAAATAATGGTAAAGATTTGACGAAGGGATAATACGTACTCCCTTACGGTATTTATGTAAGACGGTTAGAGATTGTTGGCACGTGGTATAAAAGTACGGACCTTTTCTTTTTGTTCGAAGCTGTCTCTCTCTAGCTCATTTTCTTATACAAGGATCAGCAGAACAATAAAAATTCAACGTCTAACACCCCAGTCGAGTTCGCCCCCAAATGCAATACGCGATAGACAGAGAAGGAAAGATCTAGGCCCTTTGAAAAAAATCTCTGTTTCAGACGTCTGCGGCGTAGGATGTCAAACTTCTTCTGCGCTGATAACACCACCTGGATTAAGACCAAATGAACCCTCTGCGGATTAAAATACCTATAGTTTTTTTTTTAACCTCTTATATTATTTTGCCAACGGTCGAAGGTCTGTGGAGATGAAAAAACACACCAAGGGTAGGGGGTACTTTCACTAGGTACTCAATACGAAGGACAGTGCCCGTTTATGGAGATCTCTGTGCTGGAATGCGTATTGCACTTTGATTAATATGCCGCCCGATGAACCGTTTGACCAGTTGCCTCTATCCTTATATCAATGATCGGGTATATTGATGATCCTTTGATGCAGAATGTAAACCGATCGTTAATTTGGGCCGAAGAGGGAGGTTCATTAACCAGGCACACATTCGAAAGATCTGATAAATTAAATTTCCACAATAACGAACCCAAATCCGTCGACTGGTACCTAAATGAGCTTATATATTTATATATTTGTATATACCTAGTTAATACGCCGACACCATAATACACATACGTACATATACCAAAGAAAGAAAGAAAAAAAATGCTCGTTATTTACGACGTGGACGGGCCATGCAACAGGTAAAGATTTCCCTATTAACTGGTTCAGTCTGGTTTACCCTATCAATTTTCATACCAGATTTAATTATGCGTAGTAATACAGGGTTTCTCAAATATGTATTGGATGCAGTGGCCATAGTGCCAATGATGTATGCAAAGTTGGCTCGATCGGATGAGAAGTGGCGTGGACCGGATATTACGAAAAATGTTCGTTGAATTTGAATGAACGAAGGAATGAAAATTTTCAAATATGATGCGCGGGGAGGAGGACGTGCCGTGATGGTAAATTGGTTGAGAAATTTACATAAGATGAGCTGATGGCGATTGCTGATTTTACAAGGTGGTATATGATTTTTTTGATGTCATTCGTATTCCGGAGGTGAGAGGTTTTGGCGTGGGCGCGAATAGTGATTAAATGTGAATTATGTGGCGTCTTGTGACTGATGGATTGTCAGGAATTTGGTGTCGATGGCGTGGTTCGAAGATGGGTGGAATTTTTTAATGAATGAGTGCTTGAGTTGAGGGTATGTATTGTTTGGGATGGAATGTGTGAATGGTTCGATTGAAGAGTGTTGGCTTTTAGAAGAATTTTTGTGTGGTGGAAGTAGAGCTAGTATCATCAATGAAGGCATGTTGTACCTTTTTCGTATTTCCATATGTATTGTCTCAGTTCTAAAAAAAATCATTGCAGTTCAAATTGATTTACGCAGATCCCAAAATATCTTTGGTCCAATGCAATCCCAACTGGTTGCTTTTCCAATTTTTGTTCATAATTCTTGCAGAAATAGTACTTTTTAGTTGCTAATGTGAAATATGCTCATGATTTGATCCAAAATTAATGAATCATTCGTAAAAGAATTGATTAAATATAAGTCATTCACGAACGATTTGAGTCAACTATTTGAAAACACGAAAAAAATTTAAAGGAGAACCCAGCAATTCGATTTTTCGTTCGTATTGATCACTCCCATTAAAAAAATGGGTGGTTTTGAGGGGATGATTGGGGGTATAATCAACCCCAAGGTCAAAAAATTAGCATTTCAATGAAAAATGAAGAACTTGATGAGTAGAATGCATTAAGGTTGAATAAGGAAACCTTACAAAAGTGTTGACCTCTTTTCTGCGAAAATCTGGGAATTTTTGCATTTTGAGCAGAGATGGGCAAAATCATTCCAAAAGTGATTTTAGATCAAAATTATGAAATTATTTTCAAAATTCTTGAAAATCATAAAGATTATTTAAAAATTAAAAACATGATTTTTTCACTATAAAAAAAATCATGATTACTAATTATAAAAAAATTTTAGAATTCGAATGAAATCATTTCACCTCAATGATTCAAATCATGATTTTGCCCATCTCTGATTTTGAGAGAGTAAAATTGCAAAAAATTGCAAATGGAGTTGGAAAAGTTGAAAAAATTCTATCAAAGTCAAAACCGTCAAATTTAAGCCCCCCTCCCCCGTTTGAAAACGAAAAAATTATTTCGTTTCGGTTCGTTTAACAAAAACGTATATATCGTTGTTCGTTTTTTTCTAAAACGAAAAAAAATTCGCTTCCTTACATTTTTAACCATTTTTTTAATCAACAATGGTCAATTATTGATTTATTACCCATCAAAACAGAAAAAACACCTAAGAACGTTCAAAAATGGTTTAAAACGTTGAAAAATCGAAAAAAAGTTGAGAAATGAAAAAATCGAGTTTTTTTTTCGTTTATCAAAATTTTCATCAATTTCCGTTTTCGTTTTTTATCAAAAACAAAAATGCCCAAAAAGAACGTTTTTTCGTTTTTTTTTATTTTTCGATTTTTTGTTTGTTTTTTAACGTTTTTCCATTTTTTTAAACGTTTTTAAACATTTTTTCACGTTTTTAAACTTTTTTTTAGCGTTTTTTCTGTTTTGATGGAATGATGGGTAATGAATCAATAATAATTGTCAATATAATTATTGATTTATTGTACTCATCAAAACAAAAAAAAACGCTTTGAAAAAACGTTCAAAAACCAAAAAAGTTGAGAAACAAAAAAATTTCGTTTTTTTTCGTTCATCATAATTTTTATTGATTCCAGTTTTCGTTTTTTTATCAATAACAAAAAGGCCCAAAAAGAACGTTTTTTTGTTTTTTTTTTATTTTTCGATTTTTTGTTTGTTTTTTAACGTTTTTTAGTGTTTTTTCCGTTTTGATGGAATGATGTGTAACGAATCAACAATTTTCAATAAAATTATTTATTTATTATATTCATCAAAACAGAAAAAACTCTTTCAGAAAACGTTCAAAAACAAAAAAAAAGTTGAAAAACGAAAAAATTCCGTTTTTTACGTTTATTATAATTTTTATAAATTTCAGTTTTCGTTTTTCAACAAAAACAAAAAGGTTTAAAAATAACGTTTTTTCGTTTTTTAGATTTTTTCCTTGTTTTTTAACGTTTTTCTCGTTTTTTAACTGTTTTTTAGTTTTTTTTCGGTTTTGATGGAATGGGGGGGGGAGGGGAGGTAATGAATCAATAATTATCAATAAAATTATTGATTTATTATACCCATCAAAACAGAAAAAAGTTTTTAAAAAAACGTTCAAAAATGGTTTAAAACGTTCAAAAACAAAAAAAAAAAGTTGAAAAACAATAAAAAACCAACAAAGTTTTTGGTTTTTTTTTGTTTTCGTTTTTTCGCCTCTGAATGTATTTGAAAACCCATCAAAAATTTGTAATCATGAATACCCCCTCCCCCCCCCACCCCCAACGTGGAAAATCCTAAAATCGGGCCTGATGTTCAAGATTCGATCCAAAATAATTAGTGAATCATTCGCGAACGAACTGATTGAAAGTGAGTGGTTCACAAAAGATTTGATCAAACGTGAGGGAACTATTCGAAAACAATGAAAACGTGTAGAAAATTGAATAGAAAACTTAGTATAACCCAATTCTTGTTCATATTGTTCACTCTCTTGGAAATATTGCATAAATTTACTCTATGTGATGGATTTAGGGATTGGGGGGGGGGCTGAGACTTCAAATTTACCAACATTTTGGTGCGATTTTTCCAACTTTTTTTTGAAAATTTTATCAACTTTTATCGAGAGATTAATAACTTTTAGAAAATGTAGGAAATCAAAATTTTGGCAAAAAAACAATCGAAAGCTGAAATTTGTAGCAAAACCTTCAAAATGGTTTCTCAGTTGATTGTAATCAAATTGGGGGAGGGGGTTCCGCAATCTGAGGTGTTTTTTGAAATCTTCATGAAGCTTGATGCCATTCTTTTCAGAAAATTTCAGAATTGCACCAATTTCAGGATTAATGGCATCTTCATTTTTTTTTCGAATGTAAAACACGTGGAAAGTGTAATTGAAATGGGACTAGTTTCACATGAGGGGGGGGGGGGGGTGGCGAGAAAAAATTATTTAATGTAAAATTTAAAAGATATCCTATATTTTGTTCAAAAAAGGGCAAATGAGCCTTAGTGAAATGAAGTCGAAAATTTTAGCGATTTATTCCACTTCCCAGATTTTGAAAAATTTACCAACTCTTCTCAAATTTTGCCAACATTTTCCAACATTTGACCAATTTTTTCAATTTTTGTCCAATTTACTAAATTTTCTCAACTAGAATTGAGAAAAACAATTATATGATTGAATCGAATTCGATCATATAATTGTTTTTCTTTATAAAATTTCATTTCCAAACATTATTTCATTCATTTGAATCTAAATATAACGCGTATATCGAAGGGAATCCAAAAATATCAAAAAATTACACCACTTTGGGAACCAATGTGCTCCCAAATTATATCGAACTCCTTTTTTCATGGCCTTATAAAAGATTTTTGCCACTAAATCATCGAATGAGAAGAAAGAAAATACCTGCATTTCAGCAAATACACCAATCCGGGCACTCGAAGTTATAAAAATCCGTACAACGAACCCATTTCGTCGGAAACCTTTAGAAAACGAGGTTAAAATCCGGACATTTCAGAACATAGTCATGTGGGTATTCAAAATAAAGGAAATTGAACGTAGAATTCAGTGCTGTCCTAAATATTTTCGTTCAACTCCTCCATGAACCGTTAAGTCGATAGAAGGCAGTTTAGAAACAATAGAAAACATATTGAGTTTCTTCATCTATTATAATTGGACAATTTCCATCAATACCAACAGGGCTCTCCTCAAAATTCACTTCCAGAATGATTTTGACCACCCAATACCCAAACTCGATCACTCTTATATACTCAAAATAGAGAAAGCTCTTCACCAAACCCAACTCTGTAATCAATACTCTCCTGCACCGACTTCGTTTCCAGTTTCCAAGCAGACACCAGAACCTCCTGGATACCATTACAACATCTCAATCTTGTTAGGAGAAAATTCCGACCAAAATCAAAGCTCGTAAATTGCAACTGGCTCCGCATGTGGTCAGCCGGTTGAATTACGAGTTCTAGAAACAGAACAAAAGTTGCAAAAAAGACTCGACTCTATTGGTTTTTACTGCATAAGAACAAAGCCGAGCTACCGGTACCGACAAAAACACTGGTATCTCGAATACGGCCAATAAATAATAGCTGTTTTCATTGCGAAACATTCTGTGCGACGCCCTTGAGCCGGATAACACCAATAAATCATTTCCTATTGGCGCACCGTACTTGCAATTTTTTCCACCTAGGTCTTGGCGACGCAGACCCAATAATACAATACTGTTGCATCGTTTTTTCTCTGTTCGATACATATACGAAAGTCGTACAGACCTGAGCAATAACAAGCTCAAGAAACCAAACGGTACTGTACTGGAAAGCCATCACCAGGGTACACATATGAACGCATAGTTGCACGCGCACACGTTGAAAAAATTCCCAAGGTTACTACAATGAACTCGTATAGGTCAACCCAAACTTTACAATACGACCTTAACGAAATTATCGATTCCGACTGCGGAAAGAGTGGAAGGCGAGTGCGGTACATTGTTAACAATGCGCAGGGTGAAAGATCCGACGAGCTAAATCGCTTTCGGTGAGTGCACAACTTGCATGTGTACATATATAATACGCGGTTAAACGTTTACGTTTACAGACTTATAATTATCGAAAGTGTGTGTATATGTTTATAATCTAAAATCGTCAAAATATCATTAGTATAAAGGTTGAAACCTCGTAGCGATTGTAAATACCACTTTAGTATTCGCCGATAAAACAGTTTCCGATTTGAAATTACCTGTTTTAATTAACCACGTTTGACGGCTTCCAAAACATCGCCGAGGAAAACACAAGAGCTCTTCCACTGCGTACTTATCCGGGTTTTTGCAGATTTTTCTCATTATATCGATCATAAAATCCTCTTTGATGCCGGAATGACTTTTCTAAAAGATATGACTCGAGTTCCCATTACTTTTTATCAAACAATATCCGAGATGAGGTCATATTTTTACCAAAACAGTTTATGTACCGAAGGAGGGTTCATGTACCATCAAGGAGTACCTTCCTTTAAACAAGTACGTGTGACTTGATTGATAAACACATTGAAAAAGTCGATAGCCCGGTCAATGTTTGGGTGCGCAACACGCGTCCCATAATGCTGTATTCATTCAACACCTGATCCAAGCACATAGATCGATAATTAACCGGCTATTGGAATGGGTTCGTGATGCGAATGGTGTTATCGTGTTTGCATAGTCGGAATTTTTCGCATCGATAAAGATCGTCACGATAATATGTTTGCGGCGGTGTGAATTCGAGGAACGTGTTGCTCTGAGGTGAATTTATGAATGGCTTGGACTTTTTTTTTTCTACTCGTGGTGATTGAAAATCACCTATAATCGGTGCACGCCGACCGTGTTTCAACGAATTTTCACCTTCGTGTCTAGAAAATCGGCGCATGATTTACATTTCGTTGCGAGACTACGGCGAATATCTTTATTGGATGATGGAGGTGGTGTTTTCAATTTGGGAGGTGAGAAAAAAAGGAGAAATCATGGTGTCTGGGTTATTGTCGCTGCTCAAGTGTCAGAATTATTATAATGACTGTGTTTTTGCGATAGAGGCGGTATAATGTTGTGATTTTCAGAGTGTCGGTGGTCAATGTTCGTTATTACGAGGGTCATTATGTTTGTGGTGCATGCAATCATGATTCTGATTCGTAAATTACAATGGTTCATTGTTATTTTGAGTCATTATTATTGATCGAGCCATTACATTTCGTAAAATGACACATTATAATGAATAAAATAGACTTTCATTACAATTTATTGGCGAATAATAATGATGTTTGGTCATTATTATTCATAATGAATTGTCTTCTTTGATATAATAATGGTATAGTTGAACTTGAATAATACGGATTACTTTTTTGATCATTGGACATCATTATGGCTGATTATAATGAATGGCGATATGTTTTTCCTCATTGCAATGACTTTTCCCCATCTAAATTATAATAATTTTTCATTATTGTACGAACAATGTTTTGTTGTTTAAATATTATTGTTTTTTGAAATGAAATTCAGCAATTATAATTTGGTTCATATTGAAGATTATGAGTGTTGAGGTGTTGATTCAGGATTTTACTTGTGCGGGGAGGGGGTAAGAGGACAGCTTGCCTTCAATCTACTGATAAAGTTGAATTTATAATTAGAAAAATCAGGGTTGAGCATTGAACTTTTTTGTCCAAATTTTGCATCTCGAGTCATTAGAAATAATTATTGCTGATTATAATGAATGAATGATTTCAATTATTGATTTTTGTGGTCATTATAATGAAACTTCTGCTGAATTGTAATGCAGTTGATCATTATTATTTCAAATTTTTCGAATACTCATCATCGAGAGCTATTATTGTTGATTATAATGAATGACTTCTTTTACAATGATGATTTAAATTGCTGATTGTAGTAAGTGTCAAAAACCTTCATTATAATGACACAATTTAATATAAAAATGGGGGGAAAATAGGAGTCTGATGAGAAAATTTTTCAAACAAAAGTTGTAGATTTAGGTCCTAGAAATGATTTTGGTTATAATAAAAATTTCGATTAGGCCCCTCTGTCCCCTCTAATTTCGCCTGGTACCTAGTAAAGATTCTTGATATTCAAAAATTGAGGGAGGGAGGGGTCTAATTGAAAAAATTTTCAAACAAAAGTTGTAGATTTAGGTCCTAGAAATGATTTTGGTTCTTACAAAAATGTCGATTGGGCCCCTCTCTCCCCTCCAATTTCGCCCAATACCAAATGAAGATACTTAATATTCAAAATTTGTCGAGGAAGGGGTCTAATTGAAAAAATTTTCAAAGAAAAGTTGTAGATTGAGATTCTAGAAAAGAG